>JANJGN010000011.1:60898391-60928391 GCA_026770705.1 Isurus oxyrinchus | reverse complement strand
GCATGCGCAAGAGAGAGAGAGAGAGATAGACCACGCGCGCATGAGAAAGAGAGAGTGCGCTCGCGTGAGAGAGAGAAAGTGTGAAAGCATATGCGAGAGACAAAGAGAGAGAGTGCGTGCGAGAGAGAGAGAGTGCGTGCGAGAGAGAGAGTGCATGCGAGAGAGAGAGTGCGTGCAAGAGGGAGCAAGAGAGAGCTCATGCAAGGGAAAAGAGGGAGTGCGTGTGAGAGAGAGCAAGAGATACTGCATGCAAGACAGAGCAAGAGAGAGTGTGTGCGAGAGTGCAAGAGAGATTGCATGCGAGAGAGAGCAAGAGAGAGTGCGTAAGAGAGAGAGCAAGAGAGAGTGTGTGCGAGAGAGAGCAAGAGAGAATGCATGCGAGAGAGAGCAAGAGAGAGTGCGTGCAAGAGAGTGCAAGAGAGATTGCATGCGAGATAGAGAGAGACAGAGTGCATGCTAGAGAGAGAGGGAGAGAGAGAGGGAGAGGGAGAGAGAGAGGGAGAGAGAGAGGGAGAGAGCGGGTACATGCAAGAGATAGAGAGGGAGGGAGAGGGAGCACATCCGTGTGAGAGATAGAGATTGAGAGAGAGAGCACACGAGAAAAAGAGAGAGCGCGCTTGCGAGAGAAAGCGAGAGAGAGAGAGCGCGCGCGAGAGGGAGAGAGCGGCGCGAGAGAGCGGCACAAGAGGGAGAGAGAGCGGCGTGTGAGAGAGAGCGTGCATGTGCAAGAGAGAGAGAGAGATAGACCACGCGTGCATGAGAAAGAGAGAGTGCACTCGCGCAAAAGAGAGAGAGAGAAAGTGTAAAAGCGTGTGCGAGAGACAGAAAGAGAGAGTGCATGCGAGAGAGAGTGTGTGCGAGAGAGAGAATGCATGCGAGAGAGAGAGAGTGCGTGTGAGAGAGAGAGAGTGCGTGCAAGGGAGAGCAAGAGAGAGTGCGTGCGATAGAGAGCAAGAGAGACTGCGTGCGAGAGAGAGAGCAAGAGAGAGTGCGTGTGAGAGAGAGCAAAAGAGAGTGCGTGCAAGAGGGAGCCAGAGAGAGTGCATGCAAGAGAGTGTAAGAGAGAGTGTGTGCGAGAGAGAGCAAGAGAGAATGCAAGCGAGAGAGAGCAAGAGAGAGTGCGTGCGAGATAGTGCAAGGCAGCGTGCGAGATAGAGAGAGACAGAGTGCGTGCGAGATAAAGAGAGACAGAGTGTGTGCGAGAGAAAGAGGGAGAGAGAGAGGGAGAGGGAGAGAGAGAGGGAGAGAGAGAGGGAGAGAGACAGTGCATGCGCAAGAGATAGAGAGGGAGGGAGAGGAAGGCACGCACGTGAAAGAGATAGAGAGAGAGGGCGCACGTGAGAAAGAGAGAGCACGCACGAGAAAGAGAGAGAGCGCGCGCGAGAAAGAGAGAGAGCGCGCGCGCGAGGAAGAGAGAGAGCGCACACACGAGAAAGAGAGAGAGAGAGCGCACGCGTGAGAGAGAGTGCATGCGAGAGAGAGAGTGCATGTGAGAGAGATTGCATGCGAGAGAAAGAGAGTGCAAGCAAGGGAGAGCAAGAGAGAGTGCATGCGAGGGAGAGCAAGAGAGAGTGCGTGCGAGAGAGAGCAAGAGAGAGTGAGTGCGAGAGCGAGCGAGAGTTCGTGTGAGAGAGAGCGAGAGAGAGTGCGTGCAAGAGAGAGAGAGTGTGTGTGAGAGAGAGAGAGTGCCTGCAAGAGAGAGTGCATGCGAGAGAGAGTGCGTGCGAGAGATAGAAAGAGAGAGTAGGTGTGAGAGAGAGCAAGAGAGTGCGCGTGCGAGAAAGAGAGAGAGAGCACGCGCACAAGAAAGAGAGAGAGAGCATGCCCATGAGAGAGAGAGCGGTGCAAGAGAGAGAGAGAGCGGCACGAGAGTGAGAGAGCGCGCACAAGAGAGAGAGCGAATGCACACGAGAGAGAGAGCATGCATGCTCAAGAGAGAGAGAGAGAGATAGAGCACGCATGCACGATAAAGGGAGAGTGCGCTCGTGCGGAAGAGAGAAAGTGTGAAAGCATGTGAGAGAGAGAGATTGAGTGCGTGCGAGAGACAGAGATAGTGCGTGCGAGAGAGAGATAATTCATGTGAGAGAGAGAGAATGTGCGTGCAAGGGAGAGCAAGAGAGAGTGCGTGCGGGGAAGAGCAAGAAAGAGTGCGTGCGAGAGAGAGCAAGAGAGAGTGAGTGCCAGAGAGAGCAAGAGAGGGTGTGCGAGAGAGAGATTGTGCTTGTGAGAGAGAGAGAGAGTGCATGCGAGAGAGAGAGAGATTGTGTGCGAGAGAGAGAAAGAGAGAGAGCGTGTGAGAGAGAACAAGAGAGATTGCGTGCGAGATAGAGAGAGACAGAATACGTGTGAGATAGAGAGAAACAGAGTGCGTGCAAGGTAAAGAGAGACAGAGTGTGTGCAAGAGAGAGAGGGAGAGAGAGAGGAAGAGAGAGAGGGCGCATGTGAGAGATAGAGAGGGAGGCAGAGGGAGCACATGGGTGCGAGAGAGAGAGATAGAGAGAGAGAGCGCACGTGAGAAAGAGAGAGCGCGCATGAGAAAGAGAGAGAGCGCGCGTGCACGAGAAAGAGAGAGAGAGAGCACGCGCGAGAGAGAGAGAGCGGCGTGAGAGAGAGAGAGAGCGGCATGAGAGAGTGGCACGAGAGAGAGAGCGTGCATGCGCAAGAGAGAGAGAGAGAGAGATAGACCACGCGCACATGAGAAAGAGAGAGTGCGCTCGCGCGAGAGAGAGAGAGAGTGTGTGAAAGCATATGCGAGAGACAGAGAGAGAGTGCGTGCGAGAGAGAGAGAGTGCGTGCGAGAGAGAGAGTGCGTGCGAGAGAGAGATAATGCGTGTGAGAGAGAGAGAATGTGCGTGCAAGGGACAGCAAGAGAGAGTGCGTGCGGGGGAGAGCAAGAAAGAGTGCGTGCGAGAGAGAGCAAGAGAGAGTGAGTGTGAGAGAGAGCAAGAGAGCGTGTGCGAGAGAGAGAGAGTGCATGCGAGAGAGAGATTGTGCTTGTGAGAGAGAGAGTGCATGCGAGAGAGAGAGAGATAGTGTGTGCAAGAGGGAGAAAGAGAGAGTGCGTGTGAGAGAGAGCAAGAGAGAGTGCTTGCGAGATAGAGAGAGACAGAATGCGTGTGAGATAGAGAGAAACAGAGTGCGTGCGAGGTAAAGAGAGCCAGAGTGTGTGCAAGAGAGAGAGGGAGAGAGAGAGGGAGAGGGAGAGAGAGAGGGAGAGAGAGTGAGAGAGAGAGGGCATGTGCAAAAGATAGAGAGGGAGGCAGAGGGAGCACACGTGTGCGACAGAGAGAGATAGAGAGAGAGAGCACACGTGAGAAAGAGAGAGCGCGCATGAGAAAGAGAGAGAGCGCGAGTGCACGAGAAAGAGAGAGAGCGAGCATGCGCGAGAGAGAGAGAGCGGCGCGCGAGAGAGAGAGAGCGGCATGAGAGAGCGGCACGAGAGAGAGAGCGAGCATGCGCAAGAGAGAGAGAGAGATGGACCATGCGCGCATGAGAAAGGGAGAGTGCGCTCGCGCGAGAGAGAGAGAGAAAGTGTGAAAGCATATGGGAGAGACAGAGAGAGAGAGTGCGTGCGAGAGAGAGAGAGTGCGTGCGAGAGAGAGAGAGTGCGTGTGAGAGAGAGAGAGACAGAGTGCATGTGAGATAGAGAGAAACAGATTGTGTGCGAGATAAAGAGTGACAGTGTGTGCAAGAGAGAGAGGGAGAGGGAGTGAGAGAGGCAGAGAGCGAGGGAGAGAGAGAGGGCACGCGTGAGAGTTAGAGAGGGAGGGAGAGGGAGCGCACATGCGAGAGAGAGAGAGATAGAGAGAGAGAGTGCACGTGAGAAAGAGAGAGCACGCACGAGAGAGAGAGCGCACGCGCGTGAAAAAGAGAGAGAGAGCACACGCGAGAGAAAGAGAGAGAGAGCACGCGCAAGAGAGAGAGAGCGGCGTGAGAGAGAGTGCATGCGCAAGAGAGAGAGAGATATAGAGCACGCGCTCATGAGAAAGAGAGAGTGCGCACGCGCGAGAGAGAGAGAGAAAGTGTGAAAGTTTGTGCAAGAGACAGAGAGAGACGGTGCGTGCGAGAGAGAGAGAGTGCGTGCGAGAGAGAGAGTGCGTGCGAGAGAGAGAGAGTGCGTGCGAGGGAGAGCAAGAGAGAGTGCGTGCGAGAGAGAGCAAGAGAGAGTGCGTGCAAGAGAGAGAGAGTGCGTGCGAGAGAGAGAGAGCAAGAGAGAGAAAGTGCGAGAGAGAGCAAGAGAGAGTGCGTGCGAGAGAGAGCAAGAGAGAGTGCATGCAAGAGGGAGCAAGAGAGAGCTCGTGGAAGGGAAAAGAGGGAGTGCGTGTGAGAGAGAGCAAGAGAGAGTGCATGCAAGACAGAGCAAGAGAGAATGTGTGCGAGAGTGCAAGAGAGATTGCATGCGAGAGAGAGCAAGAGAGAGTGCGTGTGAGAGAGAGCAAGAGAGAGTGTGTGCGAGAGAGAGCAAGAGAGAATGCATGCATGAGAGAGGAAGAGAGTGCTTGCGAGAGAGTGCAAGAGAGATTGCGTGCGAGATAGAGAGAGACAGAGTGCGTGTGAGATAAAGAGCGACAGAGTGTGTGTGAGAGAGAGAGGGAGAGAGAGAGGGAGAGGGAGAGAGAGAGGGAGAGAGAGAGGGAGAGAGAGGGTATGCGCGAGAGATAGAGAGAGAGGGAGAGGGAGCACATCGGTGCGAGAGAGAGAGATAGAGAGAGAGAGCGCACGAGAAAGAGAGAGAGCGCGCTTGCCAGAGAAAGAGAGAGAGAGAGCGCGGGCGAGAGGGAGAGAGCGGCGCGAGAGAGAGAGAGACCGGCATGAGAGAGCGGCACGAGAGAGAGAGTGTGCATGCACAAGAGAGAGAGAGAGAGAGATAGACCATGCGCGCATGAGAAAGGGAAAGTGCACTCGCACGAGAGAGAGAGAGAAAGTGTGAAAGCTTGTGCAAGAGACAGAGAGAGACAGTCTGTGCGAGAGAGAGAGAGTGCGTGTGAGAGAGAGAGTGCGTGTGAGAGAGAGAGAGTGCATGCGAGGGAGAGCAAGAGAGAGTGAGTTCGAGAGAGAGCTAGAGAGAGTGCGTGCGAGAGAGAGCAAGAGAGAGTGCATGCAAGAGAGAGAGAGTGCGTGCAAGAGAGAGAGAGCAAGAGCGAGTGCGTGCGAGAGGGAGCAAGAGAGAGCTCGTGCAAGGGAAAAGAGGGAGTGCGTGTGAGAGAGAGCAAGAGAGAGTGCATGCAAGAGAGAACAAGAGAGAGTGTGTGCGAGAGTGCAAGAGAGATTGCGTGCGAGAGAGAGCAAGAGAGAGTGCGTGTGAGAGACAGCAAGAGAGAGTGTGTGCGAGAGAGAGCAAGAGAGAATGCATGCGAGAGAGAGCAAGAGAGAGTGCGTGCCAGAGTGCAAGAGAGATTGCGTGCGAGATAGAGAGAGATAGAGTGCGTGTGAGATAGAGAGAAACAGAGTGCGTGCGAGATAAAGAGCGACAGAGTGTGTGCGAGAGAGAGAGAGGGAGAGAGAGAGGGAGGAAGAGAGAGAGGGAGAGAGAGAGAGAGAGAGAGGGCACGCGCGAGAGATAGAGAGGGAGGGAGAGGGAGCACATCCATGCGAGAGAGGGAGATAGAGAGAGAGAGCGCACGAGAAAGAGAGAGAGCGCGCTTGCGAGAGAAAGAGAGAGAGAGAGCGCGCGCAAGAGGGAGAGAGCGGCGCGAGAGAGAGAGAGAGAGCAGCACAAGAGGGAGAGAGAGCGGCGTGTGAGAGTGTGCCTGCACAAGAGAGAGAGATAGACCACGCGTGCGTGAGAAAGAGAGAGTGCACTCACGCAAAAGAGAGAGAGAGAAAGTGTAAAAGCGTGTGCGAGAGACAGAGAGAGAGAGTGCGTGCGACAGAGAGTGTGGGCGAGAGAGAGAGTGCAAGGGAGAGCAAGAGAGAGTGCGTGCGAGAGAGAGCAAGAGAGAGTGAGTGCAAGGGAGAGCAAGAGAGAGTGCATGTGAGAGAGTGTGAGAGTGCGTGCGAGAGAGAGCAAGAGAGAGTGCGTGCAAGAGAGAGCGAGTGCGTGCGAGAGAGAGAGAGCAAGAGCGAGTGCGTTCGAGAGAGAGCAAGAGAGAGTGCATGTGAGAGAGAGCAAAAGAGAGTGCGTGCAAGAGGGAGCAAGAGAGAGTGCGTGTGAGAGAGCAAGAGAGAGTGCGTGTTAGAGAGAGCAAGAGAGAGTGCATGCAAGAGAGAGCCAGAGAGAGTGCATGCAAGAGAGTGCAAGAGAGAGTGTGTACGAGAGAGAGCAAGAGAGAATGCAAGCGAGAGAGAGCAAGAGAGAGTGCGTGCAAGACAGCGTGCGAGATAGAGAGAGACAGAGTTTGTGCAAGAGAGAGAGGGAGAGAGAGAGGGAGAGGGAGAGAGAGAGAGAGAGAGAGAGGGAGAGAGACAGTACATGCGCAAGAGATAGAGAGGGAGGGAGAGGGAGGCACGCACGTGAAAGAGAGAGATAGAGAGAGAGAGCGCACGTGAGAAAGAAAGAGCGCGCACGAGAAAGAGAGAGAGCGCGCACGCGCGAGAGAGAGAGAGCGCGCGCGCGAGGAAGAGAGAGAGCGCACACATGAGAAAGAGAGAGAGAGACCGCACGCGAGAGAGAGTGCATGCGAGAGAGAGAGTGCGTGCGAGAGAGAGAGTGCATGTGAGAGAGAGAGAGAGTGCATGCAAGGGAGAGCAAGAGAGAGTGCATGCGAGGGAGTGCAAGAGAGAGTGCGTGCGAGAGAGAGCAAGAGAGAGTGAGTGCGAGAGAGAGCAAGAGAGAGTGCGTGCGAGAGCGAGCGAGTGTTCGTGCGAGAGAGAGCAAGAGAGAGTGCGTGCAACAGAGAGAGAGTGCGTGTGAGAAAGAGAGAGTGCATGCGAGAGAGAGTGCATGCGAGAGAGAGTGCGTGCGAGAGATAGAAAGGGAGAGTAGGTGCAAGAGAGAGCAAGAGAGTGCGCGTGCGAGAAAGAGAGAGAGAGCATGCGCACAAGAATGAGAGAGAGAGCATGCCCATGAGAGAGAGAGCGCTGCAAGGGAGAGAGAGAGAGCGGCACGAGAGTGAGAGAGCGCGCACAAGAGAGAGAGCGAACGCACATGAGAGAGAGAGCATGCATGCTCAAGAGAGAGAGAGAGAGATAGAGCACGCATGCACGAGAAAGGGAGAGTGCGCTCGTGCGGAAGAGAGAAAGTGTGAAAGCGTGTGAGAGAGAGAGAGTGAGTGCATGCGAGAGACAGAGATAGTGCGTGCGAGAGAGATAATGCGTGTGAGAGAGAGAGAATGTGCGTGCAAGGGAGAGCAAGAGAGAGTGCGTGCGGGGGAGAGCAAGAAAGAGTGCGTGCGAGAGAGAGCAAGAGAGAGTGAGTGCGAGAGAGAGCAAGAGAGGGTATGCGAGAGAGATATTGTGCTTGTGAGAGAGAGAGAGAGTGCATGCGAGAGAGAGAGAGAGTGCATGTGAGAGAGCAAGAGAGATTGCGTGCGAGATAGAGAGAGACAGAATGCATGTGAGATAGAGAGAAACAGAGTGCGTGCGAGGTAAAGAGAGACAGAGTGTGTGCAAGAGGGAGAGGGAGAGAGAGGGAGAGGGAGAGAGAGAGGGAGAGAGAGAGGGAGAGAGAGAGAGGGTGCATGCGAGAGATAGAGAGGGAGGGAGAGGGAGCACACGTGTGCGAGAGAGAGATAGAGAGAGAGAGCGCACGTGAGAAAGAGAGAGCGCGCATGAGAAAGAGAGAGAGCGCGCGTGCACGAGAAAGAGAGAGAGAGAGCACGTGCGAGAGAGAGAGCGGCGCGAGAGAGAGAGAGAGCGGCATGAGAGAGTGGCACGAGAGAGAGAGCGTGCATCCGCAAGAGAGAGAGAGAGAGATAGACCACGCGTGCATGAGAAAGAGAGAGTGCGCTCGCGCGAGAGAGAGAGAGAAAGTGTGAAAGCATATGCGAGAGACAGAGAGAGAGAGTGCGTGCGAGAGAGAGAGAGTGCGTGTGAGAGAGAGAGTGCGTGCGAGAGAAAGATAATGCATGTGAGGCAGAGAGAATGTGCGTGCAAGGGAGAGCAAGAGAGAGTGCGTGCGGGGGAGAGCAAGAAAGAGTACGTGCGAGAGAGAGCAAGAGAGAGTGAGTGCGAGAGAGAGCAAGAGAGTGCGTGCGAGAGAGAGAGAGTGCGTGCGAGAGAGAGATTGAGCTTGTGAGAGAGAGAGAGTGCATGCGAGAGAGAGAGAGAGAGAGTTTGTGCGAGAGAGAGAAAGAGAGAGTGCGTGTGAGACAGAGCAAGAGAGAGTGCTTGCGAGTGAGTCCAAGAGAGATTGCGTGCGAGATATAGAGAGACAGAATGCGTGTGAGATAGAGAGAAACAGAGTGCGTGCGAGGTAAAGAGAGACAGAGTGTGTGCAAGAGAGAGAGGGAGAGAGAGAGGGAGAGAGAGAGTTAGAGAGAGAGGGAGAGACAGAGGGCGCATGCGAGAGATAGAGAGGGAGGCAGAGGGAGCACACGTGTGCGAGAGAGAGAGATAGAGAGAGAGAGCACACGTGAGAAAGAGAGAGCGTGCATGAGAAAGAGAGAGAGCGCGCATGCATGAGAAAGAGAGAGAGAGCACGCGCGAGAGAGAGAGAGCGGCGTGAGAGAGAGAGAGAGCAGCATGAGAGAGTGGCACGAGAGAGAGAGCGTGCATGCGCAAGAGAGAGAGAGAGATAGACCACGCGCGCATGAGAAAGAGAGAGTGCGCTCGCGCGAGAGAGAGAGAAAGTGTGAAAGCATATGCGAGAGACAGAAAGAGAGAGTGCGTGCGAGAGAGAGAGAGTGCGTGCGAGAGAGAGAGTGCGTGCGAGAGAGAGAGGGTGCGTGTGAGAGAGAGAGAGACAGAGTGCATGTGAGATAGAGAGAGAGTGCATGCAAGGGAGAGCAAGAGAGAGTGCATGCGAGGGAGTGCAAGAGAGAGTGCGTGCGAGAGAGAGCAAGAGAGAGCATGTGCGAGAGAGAGCAAGAGAGAGTGCGTGCGAGAGCGAGCGAGTGTTCGTGCGAGAGAGAGCAAGAGAGAGTGCGTGCAACAGAGAGAGAGTGCGTGTGAGAAAGAGAGAGTGCGTGCGAGAGAGAGTGCATGCGAGAGAGAGTGCGTGCGAGAGATAGAAAGGGAGAGTAGGTGCAAGAGAGCGCAAGAGAGTGCGCGTGCGAGAAAGAGAGAGAGAGCATGCGCACAAGAATGAGAGAGAGAGCATGCCCATGAGAGAGAGAGCGCTGCAAGAGAGAGAGAGAGAGCGGCACGAGAGTGAGAGAGCGCGCACAAGAGAGAGAGCGAACGCACATGAGAGAGAGAGCATGCATGCTCAAGAGAGAGAGAGAGAGATAGAGCACGCATGCACGAGAAAGGGAGAGTGCGCTCGTGCAGAAGAGAGAAAGTGTGAAAGCGTGTGAGAGAGAGAGAGTGAGTGCATGCGAGAGACAGAGATAGTGCGTGCGAGAGAGATAATGCGTGTGAGAGAGAGAGAATGTGCGTGCAAGGGAGAGCAAGAGAGAGTGCGTGCGGGGGGAGAGCAAGAAAGAGTGCGTGCGAGAGAGAGCAAGAGAGAGTGAGTGCGAGAGAGAGCAAGAGAGGGTATGCGAGAGAGATATTGTGCTTGTGAGAGAGAGAGAGAGTGCATGCGAGAGAGAGAGAGAGTGCATGTGAGAGAGCAAGAGAGATTGCGTGCGAGATAGAGAGAGACAGAATGCGTGTGAGATAGAGAGAAACAGAGTGCGTGCGAGGTAAAGAGAGACAGAGTGTGCGCAGGAGGGAGAGGGAGAGAGAGGGAGAGGGAGAGAGAGAGGGAGAGAGAGAGGGAGAGAGAGAGAGGGTGCATGCGAGAGATAGAGAGGGAGGGAGAGGGAGCACACGTGTGCGAGAGAGAGATAGAGAGAGAGAGCGCACGTGAGAAAGAGAGAGCGCGCATGAGAAAGAGAGAGAGCGCGCGTGCACGAGAAAGAGAGAGAGAGAGCACGTGCGAGAGAGAGAGCGGCGCGAGAGAGAGAGAGAGCGGCATGAGAGAGTGGCACGAGAGAGAGAGCGTGCATCCGCAAGAGAGAGAGAGAGAGATAGACCACGCGTGCATGAGAAAGAGAGAGTGCGCTCGCGCGAGAGAGAGAGAGAAAGTGTGAAAGCATATGCGAGAGACAGAGAGAGAGAGTGCATGCGAGAGAGAGAGAGTGCGTGTGAGAGAGAGAGAGACAGAGTGCATGTGACATAGAGAGAAACAGAGTGTGTGCGAGATAAAGAGTGACAGTGTGTGCAAGAGAGAGAGGGAGAGGGAGAGAGAGAGGCAGAGAGCGAGGGAGAGAGAGAGAGGGCACGCATGAGAGATAGAGAGGGAGGGAGAGGGAGCGCACACACGCGAGAGAGAGATAGAGAGAGAGAGTGCACATGAGAAAGAGAGAGCACGCACGAGAGAGAGAGAGCGGCGTGAGAGAGAGAGAGAGCGGCATGAGAGAGTGGCACGAGAGAGAGAGCGTGCATGCGCAAGAGAGAGAGAGAGAGAGATAGACCACGTGCACATGAGAAAGAGAGAGTGCGCTCGCGCGAGAGAGAGAGAGAGTGTGTGAAAGCATATGCGAGAGACAGAGAGGGAGTGCGTGCGAGAGAGAGAGAGTGCGTGCGAGAGAGAGAGTGCGTGCGAGAGAGAGATAATGCGTGTGAGAGAGAGAGAATGTGCGTGCAAGGGACAGCAAGAGAGAGTGCGTGCGGGGGAGAGCAAGAAAGAGTGCGTGCGAGAGAGAGCAAGAGAGAGTGAGTGCGAGAGAGAGCAAGAGAGCGTGTGCGAGAGAGAGAGAGTGCATGCGAGAGAGAGATTGTGCTTGTGAGAGAGAGAGTGCATGCGAGAGAGAGAGAGATAGTGTGTGCAAGAGGGAGAAAGAGAGAGTGCGTGTGAGAGAGAGCAAGAGAGAGTGCTTGCGAGATAGAGAGAGACAGAATGCGTGTGAGATAGAGAGAAACAGAGTGCGTGCGAGGTAAAGAGAGACAGAGTGTGTGCAAGAGAGAGAGGGAGAGAGAGAGGGAGAGGGAGAGAGAGAGGGAGAGAGAGTGAGAGAGAGAGGGCACGTGCAAGAGATAGAGAGGGAGGCAGAGGGAGCACACGTGTGCGACAGAGAGAGATAGAGAGAGAGAGCACACGTGAGAAAGAGAGAGCGCGCATGAGAAAGAGAGAGAGCGCGAGTGCACGAGAAAGAGAGAGAGCGAGCATGCGCGAGAGAGAGAGAGCGGCGCGCGAGAGAGAGAGAGCAGCATGAGAGAGTGGCACGAGAGAGAGAGCGTGCATGTGCAAGAGAGAGAGAGAGATGGACCATGCGCGCATGAGAAAGGGAGAGTGCGCTCGCGCGAGAGAGAGAGAGAAAGTGTGAAAGCATATGGGAGAGACAGAGAGAGAGAGTGCGTGCGAGAGAGAGAGAGTGCGTGCGAGAGAGAGAGAGTGCGTGTGAGAGAGAGAGAGACAGAGTGCATGTGAGATAGAGAGAAACAGATTGTGTGCGAGATAAAGAGTGACAGTGTGTGCAAGAGAGAGAGGGAGAGGGAGTGAGAGAGGCAGAGAGCGAGGGAGAGAGAGAGGGCACACGTGAGAGTTAGAGAGGGAGGGAGAGGGAGCGCACATGCGAGAGAGAGAGAGATAGAGAGAGAGAGTGCATGTGAGAAAGAGAGAGCACGCACGAGAGAGAGAGCGCACGCGCGTGAAAAAGAGAGAGAGAGCACACGCGAGAGAAAGAGAGAGAGAGCACGTGCAAGAGAGAGAGAGCGGCGTGAGAGAGAGAGAGTGCATGCGCAAGAGAGAGAGAGATATAGAGCACGCGCTCATGAGAAAGAGAGAGTGCGCACGCGCGAGAGAGAGAGAGAAAGTGTGAAAGTTTGTGCAAGAGACAGAGAGAGACGGTGCGTGCGAGAGAGAGAGAGTGCGTGCGAGAGAGAGAGTGCGTGCGAGAGAGAGAGAGTGCGTGCGAGGGAGAGCAAGAGAGAGTGCGTGCGAGAGAGAGCAAGAGAGAGTGCGTGCAAGAGAGAGAGAGTGCGTGCGAGAGAGAGAGAGCAAGAGAGAGAAAGTGCGAGAGAGAGCAAGAGAGAGTGCGTGCGAGAGAGAGCTAGAGAGAGTGCGTGCAAGAGGGAGCAAGAGAGAGCTCGTGGAAGGGAAAAGAGGGAGTGCGTGTGAGAGAGAGCAAGAGAGAGTGCATGCAAGACAGATCAAGAGAGAGTGTGTGCGAGAGTGCAAGAGAGATTGCGTGCGAGAGAGAGCAAGAGAGAGTGCGTGTGAGAGAGAGCAAGAGAGAGTGTGTGCGAGAGAGAGCAAGAGAGAATGCATGCATGAGAGAGGAAGAGAGTGCTTGCGAGAGAGTGCAAGAGAGATTGCGTGCGAGATAGAGAGAGACAGAGTGCGTGTGAGATAAAGAGCGACAGAGTGTGTGCGAGAGAGAGAGGGAGAGAGAGAGGGAGAGGGAGAGAGAGAGAGGAGAGAGAGAGGGGAGAGAGAGGGTATGCGCGAGAGATAGAGAGAGAGGGAGAGGGAGCACATCGGTGTGAGAGAGAGAGATAGAGAGAGAGAGCGCACGAGAAAGAGAGAGAGCGCGCTTGCCAGAGAAAGAGAGAGAGAGAGCGCGGGCGAGAGGGGATGAGAGCGGCGCGAGAGAGAGAGAGATCGGCATGAGAGAGCGGCACGAGAGAGAGAGTGTGCATGCACAAGAGAGAGAGAGAGAGAGATAGACCATGCGCGCATGAGAAAGGGAAAGTGCACTCGCACGAGAGAGAGAGAGAGAAAGTGTGAAAGCATATGCGAGAGACAGAGAGAGAGAGTGCATGCGAGAGAGAGAGAGTGCGTGTGAGAGAGAGAGAGACAGAGTGCATGTGACATAGAGAGAAACAGAGTGTGTGCGAGATAAAGAGTGACAGTGTGTGCAAGAGAGAGAGGGAGAGGGAGAGAGAGAGGCAGAGAGCGAGGGAGAGAGAGAGAGGGCACGCATGAGAGATAGAGAGGGAGGGAGAGGGAGCGCACACACGCGAGAGAGAGATAGAGAGAGAGAGTGCACATGAGAAAGAGAGAGCACGCACGAGAGAGAGAGAGAGCGGCGTGAGAGAGAGAGAGTGCATGCGCAAGAGAGAGAGAGATATAGAGCACGCACGCATGAGAAAGAGAGAGTGCGCATGCGTGAGAGAGAGAGAAAGTGTGAAAGCTTGTGCAAGAGACAGAGAGAGACAGTCTGTGCGAGAGAGAGAGAGTGCGTGTGAGAGAGAGAGTGCGTGTGAGAGAGAGAGAGTGCGTGCGAGGGAGAGCAAGAGAGAGTGAGTTCGAGAGAGAGCAAGAGAGAGTGCGTGCGAGAGAGAGCAAGAGAGAGTGCATGCAAGAGAGAGAGAGTGCGTGCAAGAGAGAGAGAGCAAGAGCGAGTGCGTGCGAGAGGGAGCAAGAGAGAGCTCGTGCAAGGGAAAAGAGGGAGTGCGTGTGAGAGAGAGCAAGAGAGAGTGCATGCAAGAGAGAACAAGAGAGAGTGTGTGCGAGAGTGCAAGAGAGATTGCGTGCGAGAGAGAGCAAGAGAGAGTGCGTGTGAGAGACAGCAAGAGAGAGTGTGTGCGAGAGAGAGCAAGAGAGAATGCATGCGAGAGAGAGCAAGAGAGAGTGCGTGCCAGAGTGCAAGAGAGATTGCGTGCGAGATAGAGAGAGATAGAGTGCGTGTGAGATAGAGAGAAACAGAGTGCGTGCGAGATAAAGAGCGACAGAGTGTGTGCGAGAGAGAGAGAGGGAGAGAGAGAGGGAGAGGAAGAGAGAGAGGGAGAGAGAGAGAGAGAGAGAGAGGGCACGCGCGAGAGATAGAGAGGGAGGGAGAGGGAGCACATCCATGCGAGAGAGGGAGATAGAGAGAGAGAGCGCACGAGAAAGAGAGAGAGCGCGCTTGCGAGAGAAAGAGAGAGAGAGAGCGCGCGCAAGAGGGAGAGAGCGGCGC
Organism: Isurus oxyrinchus; assembly: GCA_026770705.1. Lineage (NCBI taxonomy): Eukaryota > Metazoa > Chordata > Chondrichthyes > Lamniformes > Lamnidae > Isurus > Isurus oxyrinchus. The sequence goes on along the minus strand of JANJGN010000011.1, from coordinate 60,914,466 downwards.
GAGAGAGAGAGAGAGCAGCACAAGAGGGAGAGAGAGCGGCGTGTGAGAGTGTGCATGCACAAGAGAGAGAGATAGACCACGCGTGCGTGAGAAAGAGAGAGTGCACTCACGCAAAAGAGAGAGAGAGAAAGTGTAAAAGCGTGTGCGAGAGACAGAGAGAGAGAGTGCGTGCGACAGAGAGTGTGGGCGAGAGAGAGAGTGCAAGGGAGAGCAAGAGAGAGTGCGTGCGAGAGAGAGCAAGAGAGAGTGAGTGCAAGGGAGAGCAAGAGAGAGTGCATGTGAGAGAGTGTGAGAGTGCGTGCGAGAGAGAGCAAGAGAGAGTGCGTGCAAGAGAGAGCGAGTGCGTGCGAGAGAGAGAGAGCAAGAGCGAGTGCGTTCGAGAGAGAGCAAGAGAGAGTGCATGTGAGAGAGAGCAAAAGAGAATGCGTGCAAGAGGGAGCAAGAGAGAGTGCGTGTGAGAGAGCAAGAGAGAGTGCGTGTTAGAGAGAGCAAGAGAGAGTGCATGCAAGAGAGAGCCAGAGAGAGTGCATGCAAGAGAGTGCAAGAGAGAGTGTGTACGAGAGAGAGCAAGAGAGAATGCAAGCGAGAGAGAGCAAGAGAGAGTGCGTGCGAGATAGTGCAAGACAGCGTGCGAGATAGAGAGAGACAGAGTTTGTGCAAGAGAGAGAGGGAGAGAGAGAGGGAGAGGGAGAGAGAGAGAGAGAGAGAGAGGGAGAGAGACAGTACATGCGCAAGAGATAGAGAGGGAGGGAGAGGGAGGCACGCACGTGAAAGAGAGAGATAGAGAGAGAGAGCGCACGTGAGAAAGAAAGAGCGCGCACGAGAAAGAGAGAGAGCGCGCACGCGCGAGAAAGAGAGAGAGCGCGCGCGCGAGGAAGAGAGAGAGCGCACACATGAGAAAGAGAGAGAGAGACCGCACGCGAGAGAGAGTGCATGCGAGAGAGAGAGTGCGTGCAAGAGAGAGAGTGCATGCGAGAGAGAGAGAGAGTGCATGCAAGGGAGAGCAAGAGAGAGTGCATGCGAGGGAGTGCAAGAGAGAGTGCGTGCGAGAGAGAGCAAGAGAGAGTGAGTGCGAGAGAGAGCAAGAGAGAGTGCGTGCGAGAGCGAGCGAGTGTTCGTGCGAGAGAGAGCAAGAGAGAGTGTGTGCAACAGAGAGAGAGTGCGTGTGAGAAAGAGAGAGTGCGTGCGAGAGAGAGTGCATGCGAGAGAGAGTGCGTGCGAGAGATAGAAAGGGAGAGTAGGTGCAAGAGAGAGCAAGAGAGTGCGCGTGCGAGAAAGAGAGAGAGAGCATGCGCACAAGAATGAGAGAGAGAGCATGCCCATGAGAGAGAGAGCGCTGCAAGAGAGAGAGAGAGAGCGGCACGAGAGTGAGAGAGCGCGCACAAGAGAGAGAGCGAACGCACATGAGAGAGAGAGCATGCATGCTCAAGAGAGAGAGAGAGAGATAGAGCACGCATGCACGAGAAAGGGAGAGTGCGCTCGTGCGGAAGAGAGAAAGTGTGAAAGTGTGTGAGAGAGAGAGAGTGAGTGCATGCGAGAGACAGAGATAGTGCGTGCGAGAGAGATAATGCGTGTGAGAGAGAGAGAATGTGCGTGCAAGGGAGAGCAAGAGAGAGTGCGTGCGGGGGAGAGCAAGAAAGAGTGCGTGCGAGAGAGAGCAAGAGAGAGTGAGTGCGAGAGAGAGCAAGAGAGGGTATGCGAGAGAGATATTGTGCTTGTGAGAGAGAGAGAGAGTGCATGCGAGAGAGAGAGAGAGTGCATGTGAGAGAGCAAGAGAGATTGCGTGCGAGATAGAGAGAGACAGAATGCGTGTGAGATAGAGAGAAACAGAGTGCGTGCGAGGTAAAGAGAGACAGAGTGTGTGCAAGAGGGAGAGGGAGAGAGAGGGAGAGGGAGAGAGAGAGGGAGAGAGAGAGGGAGAGAGAGAGAGGGTGCATGCGAGAGATAGAGAGGGAGGGAGAGGGAGCACACGTGTGCGAGAGAGAGATAGAGAGAGAGAGCGCACGTGAGAAAGAGAGAGCGCGCATGAGAAAGAGAGAGAGCGCGCGTGCACGAGAAAGAGAGAGAGAGAGCACGTGCGAGAGAGAGAGCGGCGCGAGAGAGAGAGAGAGCGGCATGAGAGAGTGGCACGAGAGAGAGAGCGTGCATCCGCAAGAGAGAGAGAGAGAGATAGACCACGCGTGCATGAGAAAGAGAGAGTGCGCTCGCGCGAGAGAGAGAGAGAAAGTGTGAAAGCATATGCGAGAGACAGAGAGAGAGAGTGCGTGCGAGAGAGAGAGAGTGCGTGTGAGAGAGAGAGTGCGTGCGAGAGAAAGATAATGCATGTGAGGCAGAGAGAATGTGCGTGCAAGGGAGAGCAAGAGAGAGTGCGTGCAGGGGAGAGCAAGAAAGAGTACGTGCGAGAGAGAGCAAGAGAGAGTGAGTGCGAGAGAGAGCAAGAGAGTGCGTGCGAGAGAGAGAGAGTGCGTGCGAGAGAGAGATTGAGCTTGTGAGAGAGAGAGAGTGCATGCGAGAGAGAGAGAGAGAGAGTTTGTGCGAGAGAGAGAAAGAGAGAGTGCGTGTGAGACAGAGCAAGAGAGAGTGCTTGCGAGTGAGTCCAAGAGAGATTGCGTGCGAGATATAGAGAGACAGAATGCGTGTGAGATAGAGAGAAACAGAGTGCGTGCGAGGTAAAGAGAGACAGAGTGTGTGCAAGAGAGAGAGGGAGAGAGAGAGGGAGAGAGAGAGTTAGAGAGAGAGGGAGAGACAGAGGGCGCATGCGAGAGATAGAGAGGGAGGCAGAGGGAGCACACGTGTGCGAGAGAGAGAGATAGAGAGAGAGAGCACACGTGAGAAAGAGAGAGCGTGCATGAGAAAGAGAGAGAGCGCGCATGCATGAGAAAGAGAGAGAGAGCACGCACGAGAGAGAGAGAGCGGCGTGAGAGAGAGAGAGAGCAGCATGAGAGAGCGGCACGAGAGAGAGAGCGTGCATGCGCAAGAGAGAGAGAGAGATAGACCACGCGCGCATGAGAAAGAGAGAGTGCGCTCGCGCGAGAGAGAGAGAAAGTGTGAAAGCATATGCGAGAGACAGAAAGAGAGAGTGCGTGCGAGAGAGAGAGAGTGCGTGCGAGAGAGAGAGTGCGTGCGAGAGAGAGAGGGTGCGTGTGAGAGAGAGAGAGACAGAGTGCATGTGAGATAGAGAGAAACAGAGTGCATGCGAGATAAAGAGAGACAGTGTGTGTGAGAGAGAGAGGGAGAGGGAGAGAGAGAGGCAGAGAGTGAGGGAGAGAGAGAGGGCGCGCGCGAGAGATAGAGAGGGAGGGAGAGGGAGCACACGCGCGCGAGAGAGAGTGAAGAGAGAGAGAGTGTACGTGAGAAAGAGAGCACGCACGAGAGAGAGAGCGCACGTGCGAGAAAGAGAGAGAGCATGCGCGAGAGAGTGCATGCAAGGGAGAGCAAGAGAGAGTGCGTGCGAGGGAAAGCAAGACAGAGTGCGTGCGAGAGAGAGCAAGAGAGAGTGAGTTCAAGAGAGAGCAAGAGAGAGTGCGTGCAAGAGAGAGCAAGAGAGAGTGCATGCAAGAGGGAGCAAGAGAGAGCTCGCGCAAGAGAAAAGAGGGAGTGCATGTGAGAGAAAGAAGAGTGCATGCAAGACAGATCAAGAGAGAGTGTGTGCGAGAGTGCAAGAGAGATTGCGTGCGAGAGAGAGCAAGAGAGAGTGCGTGTGAGAGAGAGCAAGAGAGAGTGTGTGCGAGAGAGAGCAAGAGAGAATGCATGTGATAGAGAGCAAGAGAGAGTGCTGTGTGAGAGAGTGCAAGAGAAATTGCATGCGAGATAGAGAGAGACAGAGTGCGTGTGAGATAGAGAGAAACAGAGTGCGTGTGAGATAACAAGCGACAGAGTGTGTGCGAGAGAGAGAGGGAGAGAGACAGGGAGAGGTAGAGATAGAGGGAGAGAGAGAGGGAGAGAGAGGGCACGGGCGAGAGATAGAGAGGGAGGGAGAGGGAGCACATGCGTGAGAGAGAGAGATAGAGAGAGGGTGCGCACGAGAAAGAGAGCGCGCTTGCAAAAGAAAGAGAGAGAGAGAGCGTGCGCGAGAGAGAGAGAGCGGCACAAGAGGGAGAGAGCAGCACAAGAGGGAGAGAGAGCGGCGTGTGAGAGAGAGCGTGCATGCGCAAGAGAGAGAGAGAGAGATAGACCACGTGCGCATGAGAAAGAGAGAGTGCAGTCGCGCGAGAGAGAGAGAAAGTGTAAAAGCGTGTTTGAGAGAGAGAGAGAGAGTGCGTGCGAGAGATAGAGAGTGTGCGCGAGAGAGAGAGTGCATGCGAGAGAGAGAGAGTGGGTGTGAGAGAGACAGAGTGCATGCAAGGGAGAGCAAGAGAGAGTGCGTGTGAGAGAGAGCGAGAGTGCGTGCGAGAGAGATAGCAAGAGAGATTGCGTGCGAGAGAGAGAGAGTGTGTGCGAGAGAGAGAGAGAGCAAGAGCGAGTGCGTGCGAGAGAGAGCAAGAGAGAGTGCGTGCGAGAGAGAGCAAGAGAGAGTGCGTGCGAGAGAGAGAGAGTGCGTGCGAGAGAGAGCAAGAGAGAGTGCGTGTGAGAGAGAGCAAAAGAGAGTGCATGCGGGAGAGAGAGCAAGAGAAAGTGTGTGAGAGACAGTGCGAGAGAGAATGCATCCGAGAGAGAGCAAAAGAGAGTGTGGGCAAGAGAGAGCAAGAGAGAGTGTGTGCGAGAGAGAATGCGTGCGAGAGAGAGCAAGAGAGAGTGTGTGCGAGATAGAGAGAGACAGAATGCGTGCAAGATAGAGAGAGGGAGAGTGTGTGCGAGATAGAGAGAGGGATAATGCGTGCGAGAAAGAGAGAGGGAGAGTGCGTGCAAGATAGAGAGGGAGAGTGCATGCGAGATAGAGAGAGGGAGAGTACTTGCGAGATAGAGAGGGAGAGAGCGTGCAAGATAGAGAGAGGGAGAGTGCATGAGAGATAGAGAGAGGGAGACTGCATGTGAGATAGAGAAGGAGAGTGCGTGCGAGATAGAGAGGGAGAGTGTGTGCGAGATAGAGAGGGAGAGTACGTGCAAGATAGAGAGGGAGAGTGCATGCGAGATAGAGAGAGGGAGAGTGCGCTCAAGATAGAGAGAGGTAGAGTACGTGCGAGATAGAGAGAGTGCACATGAGAAAGAGAGAGAGAGCGCACGCGAGAAAGAGAGAGAAAGCACGCACGCAGGAAATGGAGAGAGAGAGCACGCGCGCGAGAAATAGAGAGAGAGAACATGCACGCGATAAAGAGAGAGAGAGCACGCGCATGAGAGAGAGAGCGGTGCAAGAGAGAGAGAGAGAGTGGCACGAGAGAGAGAGAGTGCGCACAAGACAGAGAGCGAACGGACACGAGAGAGAGAGCATGCATGCGCAAGAGAGAGAGAGAGATATAGAGCACACGTGCACGAGAAAGGGAGAGAGCGCTCGCACGATAGCGAGAATGTGTGAAAGCGTGTGTGAGGGAGAGTGTATGCGAGAGAGAGAGAGAGTATGCGTGCAAGGAAGAGCAAGAGAGCGTGTGTGCGAGGGAAAGCAAGAGAGAGTGCGTGCGAGAGAGAGCAAGAGAGAGTGAGTGCGAGAGAGAGCAAGAAAGAGTGCATGCGAGAGAGAGCGAGAGAGAGTGCGAGAGCGAGAGAGAGTGCGTGCGAGAGAGAGGGAGAGAGTGCATGCGATGGAGGGCAAGAGAGAGTGTGTGCCAGAGAGAGCAAGAGAGAGTGCGTGCGAGAGAGAGCAAGAGAGAATGCGTGCCAGAGAGAGCAAGAGAGAGTGCGTGCCAGAGAGAGAAAGAGAGAGTGTGTGCGAGAGAGAGCAAGAGAGAGTGCGTGTGAGAGAGAGCAAGACATAGTGCATGCGAGATAGAGAGACACAGAGTGCGTGCCAGATAGAGAGAGACAGAGTGCGTGCGAGATAGAGAGAGACAGAATGCATGCGAGATAGAGATAGGGAGAGTGCGTGCGAGATAGAGAGGGAGAATGCATGCGAGATAGAGAGGGACTGTGCGTGTGAGATAGAGAGGGAGAGTGCGTGCGAGATAGAGAGGGAGAGTGCATGCAAGATAGAGATGGAGAGTACGTGTGAGATAGAGAGGGAGACTGCGTGCAAGAGAGGGAGAGTGCGTGCAAGAGATGGAGAGTGCATGCGAGAGAGGGAGAGTGCGTGTGTAGAGTGAGAGAGAGTGCGTGCGAGAGAGAGAGAGACAGTGCGTGCGATAGAGAGAGAGTTCGTGCAAGAGAAAGAGAGAGAGAGTGCGTGCAAGGGAGAGCAAGAGAGAGCGCACGAGAGAGTGAGAGAGAGCATGCGAGAGAGAGAGCATGTGAGAGACTGAGGGAGGGAGAGAGCGCATGAGAGAGTGAGAGAGAGAGAGAGAAAGAGAGAGGGAGAGGGTGAGAGCGCATGAGTGAGCGAGAGAAAGAGCACGCGAGAGAGCGACAGAAAGAGAGCATGCGAGAGAGTGAGAGAGAGACCGCGTGAGAGAGAGAGCGCAAGAGAGTGAGAGAGAGCAAGAGAGAGTGCATGCGAGAGAGAGAAAGAGAGAGTGCGTGTGAGAGAGAGCAAGAGAGAATGCATGTGAGAGAGAGAAAGAGAGAGTGCATGCGAGAGAGAGCAAGAGAGAGTGCATTTGAGATAGAGAGGGAGAGTGTGTGAGAGATAGAGAGGGAGAGTGCATGCAAGAGAGGGAGAGTGCGTGCAAGAGAGGGAGAGTGCGTGTGAGATAGAGAGGGAGAGTGCATGCAAGAGAGGGAGAGTGCGTGCAAGAGAGGGAGAGTGCGTGCGAGAGAGAGAGAGTGCGTGCGAGAGAAAGAGAGAGAGAGTGTGTGCAAGGGAGAGCAAGACAGAGCATTAGAGAGAGAGCGCACGAGTGAGCGAGAGAGAGAGAGCACACGAGAGAGCGAGAGAGAGCGCGCGAGAGAGCGAGAGAGAGAGAGTTCGCGAGAGAGGGAGAGAGAGAGAGAGAGAAAGAGAGAGGGAGAGAGAGGGATAGAGAGAGGGAGAGTGAACGGGAGAGAGAGAGGGAGAGGGGGAGAGAGAGGGTGGAGAGAGTGCAAGAGAGGGAGGGCGCGCACGAGAGATAGACAGGGTGGGAGAGAGAATGTGTAAGAGCGCATGCGAGAGAACGAGAGAGAGAAAGCGCACAAGCGAGCGCGAGAGAGACAGAGAGAGAGAGAGGGAGAGAGAGAGGGAGAGACGGTGCGCACGAGTGATAGAGAGGGAGGTCGACAGAGTGCACGCGCGTGAGAGAGAGAGATAGAGAGAGCGGGCGAGAGAAAGAGAGAGAGAGCATGCACGAGAAAGAGAGAGGGAGAGTGCATGCGAGATAGAGAGAGGGAGAGTGTGTGCGAGATAGAGAGACGGAGAGTGCATGAGAGATAGAGAGACGGAGAGTGCGTGTGAGATAGCGAGAAGGAGATTGCATGCGAGATAGAGAGAGGGAGAGTGCGTATGAGATAGAGAGATGGAGAGTGCATGAGAGATAGAGTGCGTGCAAGGTAGAGAGAAGGAGATTGAATGCGAGATAGAGGGAGATTGCATGCGAGATAGAAACAGGGAGAGTGCGTGCGAGATAGAGAGATAGAGTGCGTGCGAGATAGAGAGGGAGAGTAGGTGCGAGATAGAGAGTGAGAGTACATGCGAGATAGAGAGGGAGAGTGCGTGCGAGATAGAGAGGGAGAGTGCATGCGAGATAGAGAGGGAGAGTGCGTGCAAGATAGAAAAAGGGAGAGTACATGCGAGAGGGAGAGAGGGAGAGTGCGTGTGAGGTAGAGAGAGGGAGAGTACGTATGAGATAGAGAGAGAGAGCACGCGTGAGAAAGAGAGAGAGAGCAGGCGCGCGTGAAAGTGAGAGAGAGAGAGCGCGCATGAGAAAGAGAGAGTGAGCACGCGTGCGAGAATGAGAGAGAGCACGCGTGTGAGAGAGAGCAGCGCGAGAGAGAGAGCTGCGCGAGAGATAGAGAGAGCGCGCACAAGAGAGAGCACGAATGCACACGAGAGAGAGAGCATGCATGAGCAAGAGAGAGAGAGATGTAAAGCACGTGTGCACAAGAAAGGGAGAGTGCACGCGCACGAAAGAGAGATAGTGTGAAAGCGTGTGTGAGAGAGAGAGAGAGTGCGTGCGAGAGAGAGAGAGTGCGTGCAAGCAAGAGCAAGAGAGAGTGCGTGGGCATGAGAGCAAGAGAGAGTGCGTGTGAGAGAGAGCAAGAGAGAGTGCGTGTGAGAGAGAGCGAGAGAGAGTGCGTTCGAGAGAGAGCAAGAGAGAGTGCATGTGAGAAAGAGCAAGAGACAGTGCGTGCGAGAGAGAGCAAGAGAGAGTGCATGCCAGAGAGAGCAAGAGATAGTGCGTGTGAGAGAGAACAAGAGAGAGTGCGTGCGAGAGAGAGAAAGAGGGAGTACATGCGAAAGAGAGCAAGAGAGAGTGCGTGTGAGAGAGAGCAAGAGAGAGTGCTTGCGAGAGAGAGCAAAAGAAAGTGCAAGCGAGAGAGAGCAAGAGAGAGTGCATGCGAGATAGAGAGAGACAGAGTGCGTGCCAGATAGAGAGAGACAGAGTGCGTGCGAGATAGAGAGAGACAGAATTCGTGCGAGATAGAGAGAGGGAGAGTGCATGTGAGATAGAGAGGGAGAGTGCGTGCAAGATAGAGAGAGGGAGAGTATGTGCAAGATAGAGATGGTGAGTATGTGTGAGATAGGGAGGGAGAGTGCGTGTGAGATAGAGAGGGACAGTCGTGCGAGATAGAGGGGGAGAGTGCGTGTGAGATAGAGAGGGAGAGTGCGTGCAAGAGAGGGAGAGTGCGTGCGAGAGAGGGAGAGTGCGTGTGCAGAGAGTGAGTGTGCGTGTGAGAGAGAGAGTGCGTGCGAGAGAGAGAGTGCGTGCGAGAGAGAGAGATTGCGTGTGAGAGAGAGAGTGCGTGCAAGGGAGAGCAAGAGAGAGCGCATGAGAGAGCGAGAGAGAGAGATCGCGCGACAGAGTGAGAGAGAGAGAGAGAAAGGGTGAGAGTGCATGAGTGAGCAAGAGAGACCGCGCGTGAGAGAGCGACAGAAAGAGAGCACGCGAGAGAGTGAGAGTGAGAGAGCACGCGAGAGAGAGAGAGCGTGATAGAGCAAGAGAGTGAGCACACGAGTGAGCAAGTGAGAGAGAGAGCACACGAGAGAGCGAGAGAGAGCGTGCGAGAGAGCGAGAGAGAGAGAGAAAGAGAGAGAGGGAGAGAGAGAGGGAGAGAGAGAGGGAGAGTGAGCGGGAGAGAGAGAGGGAGAGGGAGAGACAGAGGGTGAGAGAGATGGCGCGTGCGAGAGATAGAGAGGGTGGGAGAAAGAGTGTGCGAGACAGCGCGCGAGAGAGCGAGAGAGAGCACACACGCAAGCACGAGAGAGACAGAGAGAGAGAGGGAGAGAGAGAGGGAGAGAGGGAATGCGCGAGTGAGAGAGAGGGAGGGAGGGTGAGCGAACGCGCATGAGAGAGCGAGATAGAGAGAGAGCGTGTGAGAAAGAGAGAGAGCATGCACGAGAGATGGAGAGAGGGTGCATGTGGGAAAGAGAGAGAGAGAGTGCGTGTGAGAGAGAGAGACAGAGTGCCTGTGACAGAGAGAGACAGAGTGCGTGCAAGAGAGAGAGACAGAGTGCGTGCGAGAGAGAGAGACAGAGTGCGTGCGAGAGAGGGAGACAGAGTGCGCGCGGAAGAGAGAGAGAAAGTGTGTGTGCGAGAGAGAGAGAGTGATAGAGTGCATGCGAGAGAGAGAGTGCGTACGAGAGAGAGAGAGAGATTGCGTGTGAGAAAGAGTGCGTGCGAGGGAGAGCAAGAGAGAGCGCATGAGAGAGCGAGAGAGAGAGATCGCGCGACAGAGTGAGAGAGAGAGAGAGAAAGAGAGAGAGAGAGGGTGAGAGCACATGAGTGAGCAAGAGAGAGCGCGCGCGAGAGAGCGACAGAAAGAGAGCAGGCGAGAGAGTGAGAGTGAGAGAGCACGCGAGAGAGAGAGAGAGCGCGATAGAGCAAGAGAGTGAGCACGCGAGGTGAGCGAGTGAGAGAGAGAGCACATGAGAGAGCGAGAGAGAGCGCGCGAGAGAGCGAGAGAGAAAGAGAGAGAGGGCGAGAGAGAGGGAGAGAGAGAGGGAGAGTGAGCGGGAGAGAGAGAGGGAGAGGGAGAGACAGAGGGTGAGAGAGATGGCGCGTGCGAGAGATAGAGAGGGTGGGAGAAAGAGTGTGTGAGATAGCGCGCGAGAGAGAGCACACACGCAAGCGTGAGAGAGACAGAGAGAGAGGGAGAGAGAGAGAGGGAGGGAATGCGCGAGTGAGAGAGAGGGAGGGAGGGCGAGCGCACGCGCGTGAGAGAGCGAGATAGAGAGAGAGCCTGTGAGAAAGAGAGAGAGCATGCGCGAGAGATGGAGAGAGGGTGCATGTGGGAAAGAGAGAGAGAGAGTGCGTGTGAGAGAGAGAGACAGAGTGCGTGCAAGAGAGAGAGAGACAGAGTGCGTGCGAGAGAGGGAGACAGAGTGCACGCGGAAGAGAGAGAGAAAGTGTGTGTGCGAGAGAGAGAGAGTGATAGAGTGCATGCGAGAGAGAGAGTGCGTATGAGAGAGAGAGAGATAGAGTGCATGCGAGAGAGAGGGAGAGTGCGTACGAGAGAGAGAGAGAGTACGTGCGGGAGAGAGTGCGTGCGGGAGAGAGGGAGAGTGCGTGCGGGAGAGAGAGAGTGCGTGAGAGAGAGTGCGTGTGAGAGAGAGAGAGTGCATGCGAGAGAGAGAGAATGCATGCGAGAGAGAGCAAGAGAGAGTGCATGCAAGAGAGAGCAAGAGAGAGTGCATGCGAGAGAGAGCAAGAGAAAGTATGTGCAAGAGAGAGCAAGAGAGAGTGCATGCGAGATAGAGGGAGACAGAATGCGTGCGAGATAGAGAGAGCCAGAATGCATGTGAGATAGAGAGAGACAAGGTGCGTGCGAGATAGAGAGAGGGAGAGTGCGCGCGAGATCGAGAGAGGGAGAGTACGTGCGAGATAGAGAGGGAGAGTGCGTGTGAGATAGAGAGGAAGAGTACGTGTTAGATAGAGAGGGAGAGTGGGTGCAAGAGAGGGAGAGTGCGTGCGAGAGAGGGAGAGTGCGTGTGTAGAGAGTGAGAGTGCGTGCGAGAGAGAGAGTGCGTGCGAGAGAGAGACTGTGCGTGTGAGAGAGAGTGCGTGCAAGGGAGAGCAAGAGAGAGCGCGTGAGAGAGCAAGAGAGAGAAAGCACGCGACAGAGTGAGAGAGAGAGAGAAAGAGAGAGAGAGGGTGAGAGCGTATGAGTGAGCAAGAAAGAGAGCGCGCAAGAGAGTGACAGAAAGAGAGCACGCGAGAGAGTGAGAGTGAGAGCACGCGAGAGAGAGAGAGCGCGAGAGTGAGCACGTGAGTGAGCGAGAGAGAGACAGAGCGCACGAGAGAGCGAGAGAGAGCGCGCGAGCAAGCGAGGGAGAGAGAGGGAGAGAGAGAGAAAGAGAGAGAGGGAGAGAGAGAGAGAGAGAGGGGGAGAGTGAGCGGGAGAGAGAGAGGGAGAGGGAGAGACAGAGGGTGAGAGAGACAGCGCGTGCGAGAGATAGAGAGGGTGGGAGAGAGAGTGTGCGAGATAGTGCGCGAGAGAGCGAGAGAGCACATACGCAAGCGCGAGAGAGACAGAGAGAGAGGGAGAGAGAGGGAGAGAGGGAGCGCGTGAGTGATAGAGAGGGAGGGAGACAGAGCGCACGCGCATGAGAGAGAGAGGTAGAGAGAGAGCGTGTGAGAAAGAGAGAGAGCATGCGCGAGAGAGAGAGAGAGGGTGCATGTGGGAAAGAGAGAGAGAGTGTGTGTGTGAGAGAGATCAAGAGATAGTGTGTGCTCTCGCTCTCTCTTTCTCGCGCGTGCTCTCTCTCTCTTTCTCGCATGCGTGAGAAAGAGAGAGAGCACGCATGAGAAAGAGACAGAGAGAGCACGCACGCAAGAAAGAGAGAGAGCGCGCGCGTGAGAGAGAGAGAGTGGAATGAGAGAGAGAGAGGTGTGAGAGAGAGAGAGCGGTGCAAGAGAGTTCAAGAGAGAGTGTTTGCGAGAGAGAGCAAGAGCGAGTGCGTACGAGAGAGAGCAAAAGAGAGTGCGTGTGAGAGAGAGTGAGAGTGCATGCGAGAGAGAGCAAGAGTGCGTGCGAGAGCGAGCAAGAGAGAGTGCATGCGAGAGAGAGAGAGCAAAAGAGAGTGCGTGCAAGAGGGAGCAAGAGAGAGTGCGTGTGAGAGATCAAGAGAGAGTGCATGTTAGAGAGAGCAAGAGAGAGTGCATGCGAGAGAGTTCAAGACAGTGAGCGTGCGAGACAGAGCAAGAGAGAGTGCATGCAAGAGAGAGCAAGAGAGAGTGTTTGCGAAAGAGAGCAAGAGAGAATGCAAGCAAGAGAGAGCAAGAGAGAGTGCATGTGAGAGAGTGCAAGAGAGCGTGCATGCAAGATAAAGAGAGACAGAGTGCGTGTGAGATAGAGAGAAACAGAATGCGTGTGAGATAAAGAGAGACAGAGTGTGTGCGAGAGAGAGAGGGAGAGAGAGAAGGAGAGGGAGAGAGAGAGGGGGAGAGAGAGGGAGAGAGAGAGGGCGCGCGAGAGAGATAGAGAGGGAGGGAGAGGGGGCGCACTCACCCGAGAGGGAGATAGAGAGAGAGAGCGCACGTGAGAAAGAGAGAGCGCGCACAAGAAAGAGAGAGAGCGCGCACGCGCGAGAAAGAGAGAGAGCGCGCACGCGAGAAAGAGAGAGAGAGCACGCGCGAGAGAGACAGAGTGGCGCGAGAGAGAGAGCGTGCATGCACAAGAGAGAGAGAGGGATAGGGCACGCGCGCATGAGAAAGAGAGAGTGCACTCACGCGAGAGAGAGAGAAAGTGTGAAAGCATGTGCGAGAGACAGAGAGAGAAAGTGCATGCGAGAGAGAGAGAGTGCGTGCGAGAGAGAGAGTGCATGCGAGAGAGAGAGCATGTGAGAGAGAGATAGTGCGTGTGAGAGAGAGAGAGTGCGTGCAAGGGAGAGCAACAGAGAGTGCGTGCAAGGGAGAGCAAGAGAGAGTGCATGCGAGAGAGAGCAAGAGAGAGTGAGTGCAAGAGAGAGCAAGAGAGAGTGCGTGCGAGAGAGAGCAAGAGTGCGTGTGAGAGAGAGCAAGAGAGAGTGCGTGCAAGATAGATAGAGTGCGTGCGAGAGAGAGAGAGTGCGTGCGAGAGAGAGAGAGTGCGTGTGAGATAGAGAGTGTGCATGCAAGAGAGAGTGCGTGCGAGAGAGAGAAAGAGAGAGTACGTGTGAGAGAGAACAAGAGAGAGTGCGTGCGACAGAGAGCAAGAGAAAGTGTGTGAGAGAGAGCAAGAGAGAGTGTGTGCGAGATGGAGAGAGACAGAATGCATGCAAGATAGAGAGAGGGAGAGTGCGTGCGAGATAGAGAGAGGGAGAGTACTTGCGAGATAGAGAGGGAGAGAGCGTGCAAGATAGAGAGAAGGAGAGTGCATGCGAGATAGAGATAGGGAGAATGCATGAGAGATAGAGAGAGGGAGAGTGCGTGCAAGATAGAGAGAAGGAGATTGCGTGCGAGAAAGAGAGAGGGAGAGTGCGTGCAAGATAGAGAGGGAGAGTGCATGCGAGATAGAGAGGGAGAGTACATGTGAGATAGAGAGGGAGAGAGCATGCGAGATAGAGAGAGGGAGAGTGCACACGAGATAGAGAGAGGGAGAGTATGTGTGTGATAGAGAGAGAGAGCGCACGTGAGAAACAGAGAGTGAGCGTGCGCGAGAGGGAGAGAGCGGCAAAAGAGAGAGAGAGCGGCGCAAGAGAGAGAGCGTGCATGCGCAAGAGAGAGAGAGATAGAGCACGTGCGCATGAGAAAGAGAGAGTGCGCTTGTACGAGAGAGAGAGAAAGTGTGATAGCATGTGCGAGAGACAGAGAGAGAGAGTCCATGCGATAGAGAGAGAGTGCGTGCGAGAGAGAGAGAGTTCCTGTGAGAGAAAGATAGTGCTTGCGAGAGATAGAGAGTGCATGCAAGGGAGAGCAAGAGAGAGTGCGTGCGAGAGAGAGCAAGAGAGACTGCATGCCAGAGAGAGCAAGAGATAGTGCGTGCGAGAGAGAACAAGAGAGAGTGCGTGCGAGAGAGAGAAAGAGGGAGTACATGCGAGAGAGAGCAAGAGAGAGTGCGTGTGAGAGAGAGCAAGAGAGAGTGCTTGCGAGAGAGAGCAAAAGAAAGTGCAAGCGAGAGAGAGCAAGAGAGAGTGCATGCGAGATAGAGAGAGACAGAGTGCATGCCAGATAGAGAGAGACAGAGTGCGTGCGAGATAGAGAGAGACAGAATTCGTGCGAGATAGAGAGAGGGAGAGTGCATGCGAGATTTTGAGATGGAGAGTGCATGCAAGATAGAGAAAGGGAGAGTGCATGCGAGATAGAGAGAGGGAGATTGAGTGCGAGCTAGAGAGAGGGAGAGTGCATGCAAGATAGAGAGAGGGAGAGTATGTGCAAGATAGAGACAGTGAGTATGTGCGAGATAGGGAGGGACAGTGCGTGTGAGATAGAGAGGGAGAGTGCGTGCAAGAGAGGGAGAGTGCGTGCGAGAGAGGGAGAGTGCGTGTGCAGAGAGTGAGCGTGCGTGTGAGAGAGAGAGTGCGTGCGAGAGAGAGAGTGCGTGCGAGAGAGAGAGATTGCATGTGAGAGAGAGAGTGCGTGCAAGGGAGAGCAAGAGAGAGTGCGTGAGAGAGCGAGAGAGAGAGATCACGCGACAGAGTGAGAGAGAGAGAGAGAAAGAGAGAGAAAGGGTGAGAGTGCATGAGTGAGCAAGAGAGACAGCGCGCGTGAGAGAGCAACAGAAAGAGAGCACGCGAGAGAGTGAGAGTGAGAGAGCACGCAAGAGAGAGAGAGCGCGATAGAGCAAGAGAGTGAGCACGCGAGTGAGCGAGTGAGAGAGAGAGCACACGAGAGAGCGAGAGAGAGCACGCGAGAGAGCGAGGAGAGAGAGAGAAAGAGAGAGAGGGAGAGAGAGAGGGAGAGAGAGGGAGAGTGAGCGGGAGAGAGAGAGGGAGAGGGAGAGACAGAGGGTGAGAGAGACGGCGCATGCGAGAGATAGGGTGGGAGAGAGGGTGTGCGAGATAGTGCGCGAGAGAGCGAGAGAGAGCACACACGCAAGCGCGAGAGAGACAGAGAGAGAGAGGGAGAGAGAGAGGGAGAGAGGGAGTGCGCGAGCGATAGCGAGGGAGGGAGACAGAGCGCATGCACGTGAGAGAGAGAGATAGAGAGAGAGCGTGTGAGAAAGAGAGAGAGCATGCATGAGAGAGAGAGAGAGGGTGCATGTGGGAAAGAGAGAGAGAGAGTGCGTGTGAGAGAGAGAGACAGAGTGCCTGCGAGAGAGAGAGACCGTGTGCGTGCAAGAGAGAGAGACAGATTGTGTGCAAGAGAGAGAGACAGAGTGCGTGGGAGAGAGTGAGACAGAGTGCGTGCGAGAGAGGGAGACAGAGTGCGCGTGGAAGAGAGAGAGAAAGTGTGCGTGCGAGAGAGTGAGAGATAGAGTGCATGCGAGAGAGAGAGTGCGTACGAGAGAGAGATAGAGTGCATGCGAGAGAGAGATAGGTAGAGTGCGTGCGAGAGAGAGAGAGTACGTGCGGGAGAGAGTGCATGAGGGAGAGAGGGAGAGTGCGTGCGGGAGAGAGAGAGTGCGTGAGAAAGAGTGCGTGTGAGAGAGAGAGAGTGCATGCGAGAGAGAGAGAGTGCATGCGAGGGACAGCAAGAGAGAGTGCTTGCGAGGGAGAGCAAGAGAGAATGCATGCGAGAGAGAGCAAGAGAGAGTGCATGCGAGAGAGAGCAAGAGAGAGTGCATGCGAGAGAGAGCAAGAGAAAGTATGTGCGAGAGAGAACAAGAGAGAGTGCATGCGAGATAGAGGGAGACAGAATGCGTGCGAGTTAGAGAGAGCCAGAGTGCATGTGAGATAGAGAGAGACACAAGGTGCGTGCGAGATAGAGAGAGGGAGAGTGCGCGCGAGATCGAGAGAGGGAGAGTACGTGCTAGATAGCGTGGGAGAGTGCGTGTGAGATAGAGAGGGAGAGTGTGTGTTAGATAGAGAGGGAGAGTGGGTGCAAGAGAGGGAGAG
>JANJGN010000011.1:60883391-60893391 GCA_026770705.1 Isurus oxyrinchus | reverse complement strand
AGAGAGAGAGAGAGTTCGTGCGGGAGAGAGTGCGTGCGGGAGAGAGGGAGAGTGCATGCGGGAGAGAGAGAGTGCGTGAGAGAGAGTGCATGTGAGAGAGTGAGTGCATGCGAGAGAGAGAGAGAGTGCATGCGAGGGAGAGCAAGAGAGAGTGTGTGCGAGGGAGAGCAAGAGAGAATGCATGTGAGAGAGAGCAAGAGAGAGTTCATGCGAGAGAGAGCAAGAGAGAGTATGTGCGAGAGAGAGCAAGAGAGAGTGCATGCGAGATAGAGGGAGACAGAATGCGTGCAAGATAGAGAGAACCAGAGTGCATGTGAGATAGAGAGAGACAAGGTGCGTGCGAGATAGAGAGAGGGAGAGTGCGCACGAGATCGAAAGAGGGAGAGTACATGCGAGATAGAGAGGGAGAGTGCATGTGAGATAGAGAGGGAGAGTGTGTGTTAGATAGAGAGGGAGAGTGC
The DNA here is from genome assembly GCA_026770705.1 of Isurus oxyrinchus. NCBI lineage: Eukaryota > Metazoa > Chordata > Chondrichthyes > Lamniformes > Lamnidae > Isurus > Isurus oxyrinchus. The sequence continues at coordinate 60,892,930 of JANJGN010000011.1, read as the reverse complement.
GTGCGAGATTGAGAAAGGGAGAGTGTGCGTGAGATAGAGAGAGTGAGAGTGCGTGCGAGATAGAGAGAGTGATAGTGCGCGCGAGATAGAGAGAGTGCACGCGAGAAAGAGAGACAGCACGCGTGCGAGAAAGAGAGAGAGAGCACACGCGCGAGAAAGAGAGAAAGAGCGCACGCGTGAGGGAGAGAGAGCGGCGAGAGAGAGAGAGAGCAACACGAGAGAGAGAGCGCGCACAAGAGAGAGTGAACGCACACGACAGAGAGAGCATGCATGCGCAAGAGAGAGAGAGATATAGAGCACACGTGCACAAGAAAGGGAGAGCGCGCTCGCGTGAAAGAGAGAAAGTGTGAAAGCATGTGCAAGAGAGAGAGAGAGAGTGCGTGTGAGAGAGAGAGAGTGCGTGCAAGCAAGAGCAAGAGAGAGTGCGTGGGTGTGAGAGCAAGAGAGAGTGCGTGCGAGATAGAGGGAGACAGAATGTGTGCGAGATAGAGAGAGGGAGAGTGCATGTGAGATAGAGAGAGGGAGAGTGCGCACGAGAAAGAGAGAGGGAGAGTACGTGCGAGATAGAGAGGGAGAGTGCATGCGAGATAGAGAGGGAGAGTGCGTGTGAGATAGAGAGGGAGAGTGTGTGTTAGATAGAGAGGGAGAGTGCGTGCGAGATACTGAAAGGGAGAGTGTGTGCGAGATAGAGAGAGGGAAATTGCATGCGAGATAGAGAGAGGGAGAGGGCGTGCGAGATAGAGAGAGAGAGTGCGTGCGAGATAGAGATGGAGAGTACGTGCAAGATAGAGAGGGAGAGTGCGTGCTAGAGAGGGAAAGTACGAGCGAGAGATGGAGAGTGCGTGCATAGAGAGAGAGAGTGCATGCGAGAGAGAGAGTGCATGTGAGAGAGAGAGTGCATGCAAGGGAGAGCAAGAGAGAGTGCGTGTGAGAGAGAGCAAGAGAGAGTGCGTGCCAGAGAGAGACAGAGTGCGTGCCAGTGAGAGAGAGACAGAGTGCGTGTGAGAGAGAGAGAGAGACATAGTGCCTGCGAGAGAGAGAGACAGAGTGCGTGCAAGAGAGAGAGACAAAGTGTGTGCAAGAGAGAGAGACAGAGTGCATGCAAGAGAGAGACAAAGTGTGTGCAAGAGAGAGAGACAGAGTGCGTGCGAGAGAGAGAGACAGAGTGCGTGTGAGAGAGGGAGACAGAGTGCGCATGAGAGAGAGAGAGAGAGACAGTGTGTGTGCGAGAGAGAGAGAGAGAGACAGAGTGTGTGTGAGAGCAAGAGAGAGGCAGAGTGCGTGCGAGAGAGAGAGAGAGTACGTGTGGGAGAGAGTGTGTGCGGGAGAGATGGAGAGTACGTGCGAGATAGAGAGGGAGAGTGCGTGCGAGAGAGAGAGTGCGTGTGAGAGAGCGAGTGCATGCAAGGGAGAGCAAGAGAGAGTGCGTGCGAGAGAGAGCAAGAGAGAGTGCGTGCCAGAGAGAGACAGAGTGTGTGCCAGATAGAGAGAGACAGAGTGCGTGTGAGAGAGAGAGAGACATAGTGCCTGCAAGAGAGAGAGAGACAGAGTGCGTGCGAGAGAGAGAGACAGAGTGCGTGCGAGAGAGGGAGATAGAGTGCGCGTGAGAGAGAGAGAGACAGTGTGCGTGCGAGAGAGAGAGAGACAGAGTGTGTGTGAGAGCAAGAGAGAGGCAGAGTGCGTGCGACAGAGAGAGAGTACGTGCAGGAGAGAGTGCATGCGGGAGAGAGGGAGAGTGCGTACGAGATAGAGAGAGGGAGAAAACATGCGAGATAGAGAGAGAGAGCGCACGTGAGAAAGAGAGAGAGAGTGTGCGCAAGAAAGAGAGAGAGCACACGCGTGAGAAAGAGAGAGAGAGCGCGCGCATGAGGGAGACAGAGCGGCGCGAGAGAGAGAGAGCAGCGCGAGAGAGAGAGAGAGCACGCACAAGAGAGACAGCGAACGCACTCGACAGAGAGACCATGCATGCGCAAGAGAGAGAGAGAGATGTAGAGCATGCGTGCACAAGATAGGGAGAGAAAGTGTGAAAGTGTGTGCGAGGAGAGAGAGAGAGAGTGCATGCAAGAGAGACAGAGTGCGTGCGAGAGAGAGATAATGCGTGCGAGAGAGAAAGTGAGTGCAAGGGAGAGCAAGAGAGAGTGCGTGCGAGAGAGAGCAAGAGAGAGTGCGTGCGAGAGAGAGCAAGAGAGAGTGCGTGCGAGAGAGCGAGGAGAGAGTGCCTGCGAGAGTGAGAGAGAGCACGCGAGAGAGCGAGAGAGAGAAAGAGAGAGAGGGAGAGAGAAAGAAAGAGAGAGAGGGAGAGAGAGAGAGAGAGAGAGAGGGGAGAGTGAGCGGGAGAGAGAGAGGGAGAGGAGAGACAGAGGGTGAGAGTGACGGGCGCGTGCGAGAGATAGAGAGGGTGGGAGAGAGAGTGTGCGAGATAGTGCGCGAGAGAGCGAGAGAGAGCACACACGCAAGCGCAAGAGAGACAGAGAGAGAGAGGGGAGAGAGAGAGAGGGAGAGAGGGAGCCGCGAGTGATAGAGAGGGAGGGAGACAGAGCGCACGCGCGTGAGAGAGAGAGGTAGAGAGAGAGCGTGTGAGAAAGAGAGAGAGCATGCGTGAGAGAGAGAGAGAGGGTGCATGTGGGAAAGAGAGAGAGTGTGTGTGCGAGAGAGAGCAAGAGATAGTGTGTGCTCTCGCTCTCTCTTTCTCGCACATGCTCTCTCTCTCTTTCTCATGTGCGCGGTCTCTCTCTCTCTTTCTCGCATGCATGAGAAAGAGAGAGAGCGGGCACGAGAAAGAGACAGAGAGAGCACGCACGCAAGAAAGAGAGAGGGAGAGTGCGCGCGTGAGAGAGAGAGAGTGGCATGAGAGAGAGAGAGGCATGAGAGTGAGAGAGCGGTGCAAGAGAGTTCAAGAGAGAGTGTTTGCGAGAGAGAGCAAGAGAGAATGCATGCGAGAGAGAGCAAGAGAGAATGCGTGCGAGGTAGAGGGAGACAGAATGAGTGCGAGATAGAGAGAGGGAGAGTACGTGCGAGATAGAGAGAGTCAGAGTGCGTGTGAGATAGAGAGAGACAAGGTGCATGCAAGATGGAGAGCGTGAGAGTGCATGCGAGATACAGAGAGGGAGAGTGCATGCGAGAGAGTTCAAGACAGAGTGCGTGCGAGAGAGAGCAAGAGAGAGTGCATGCCAGAGAGAGCAACAGAGAGTGCATGTGAGAAAGAGAAAGAGAGAGTGCGTGCGAGAGAGGGAGAGTCCGTGCGAGAGATGGAGAGTGCGTGCATAGAGAGAGAGAGTGTGTGCGAGAGAGAGAGTGCTTGAGAGAGAAAGAGAGATTGCATGCAAGGGAGAGCAAGAGAGAGCGCGCGAGAGAGAGTGTGCGTGCAAGGGAGAGCAAGAGAGAGTGCGTGCGAGAGAGACCAAGAGAGATTGCGTGCCAGAGAGAGAGAGACAGAGTGTGTGCAAGAGAGAGAGACAGAGTGCGTGCAAGAGAGAGAGACAGAGTGCGTGCGAGAGAGAGAGAGACAGAGTGCGTGCGAGAGAGAGAGACAGAGTGCGTGCGAGAGAGGGAGACAGAGTGCGCGCGGAAGAGAGAGAGACAGTGTGCGTGAGAGAGAGAGAGATAGAGTGCATGCGAGAGAGAGAGAGGGAGAGTGTGTGCGAGAGAGAGAGAGTTCGTGCGGGAGAGAGTGCGTGCGGGAGAGAGGGAGAGTGCATGCGGGAGAGAGAGAGTGCGTGAGAGAGAGTGCATGTGAGAGAGAGAGTGCATGCGAGAGAGAGAGAGAGTGCATGCGAGGGAGAGCAAGAGAGAGTGTGTGCGAGGGAGAGCAAGAGAGAATGCATGTGAGAGAGAGCAAGAGAGAGTTCATGCGAGAGAGAGCAAGAGAGAGTATGTGCGAGAGAGAGCAAGAGAGAGTGCATGCGAGATAGAGGGAGACAGAATGCGTGCAAGATAGAGAGAACCAGAGTGCATGTGAGATAGAGAGAGACAAGGTGCGTGCGAGATAGAGAGAGGGAGAGTGCGCACGAGATCGAAAGAGGGAGAGTACATGCGAGATAGAGAGGGAGAGTGCGTGTGAGATAGAGAGGGAGAGTGTGTGTTAGATAGAGAGGGAGAGTGCGTGCGAGATTGAGAAAGGGAGAGTGTGCGTGAGATAGAGAGAGTGAGAGTGCGTGCGAGATAGAGAGAGTGATAGTGCGCGCGAGATAGAGAGAGTGCATGCGAGAAAGAGAGACAGCACGCGTGCGAGAAAGAGAGAGAGAGCACACGCGCGAGAAAGAGAGAAAGAGCGCACGCGTGAGGGAGAGAGAGCGGCGAGAGAGAGAGAGAGCAACACGAGAGAGAGAGAGCGCGCACAAGAGAGAGTGAACGCACACGACAGAGAGAGCATGCATGCACAAGAGAGAGAGAGATATAGAGCACACGTGCACAAGAAAGGGAGAGCGCGCTCGCGTGAAAGAGAGAAAGTGTGAAAGCATGTGCAAGAGAGAGAGAGAGAGTGCGTGTGAGAGAGAGAGAGTGCGTGCAAGCAAGAGCAAGAGAGAGTGCGTGGGTGTGAGAGCAAGAGAGAGTGCGTGCGAGATAGAGGGAGACAGAATGTGTGCGAGATAGAGAGAGGGAGAGTGCATGTGAGATAGAGAGAGGGAGAGTGCGCACGAGAAAGAGAGAGGGAGAGTACGTGCGAGATAGAGAGGGAGAGTGCATGCGAGATAGAGAGGGAGAGTGCGTGTGAGATAGAGAGGGTGAGTGTGTGTTAGATAGAGAGGGAGAGTGCGTGCGAGATACTGATAGGGAGAGTGTGTGCGAGATAGAGAGAGGGAAATTGCATGCGAGATAGAGAGAGGGAGAGGGCGTGCGAGATAGAGAGAGAGAGTGCGTGCGAGATAGAGATGGAGAGTACGTGCAAGATAGAGAGGGAGAGTGCGTGCTAGAGAGGGAAAGTACAAGCGAGAGATGGAGAGTGCGTGCATAGAGAGAGAGAGTGCATGCGAGAGAGAGAGTGCATGTGAGAGAGAGAGTGCATGCAAGGGAGAGCAAGAGAGAGTGCGTGTGAGAGAGAGCAAGAGAGAGTGCGTGCCAGAGAGAGACAGAGTGCGTGCCAGTGAGAGAGAGACAGAGTGCGTGTGAGAGAGAGAGAGAGACATAGTGCCTGCGAGAGAGAGAGACAGAGTGCGTGCAAGAGAGAGAGACAAAGTGTGTGCAAGAGAGAGAGACAGAGTGCATGCAAGAGAGAGACAAAGTGTGTGCAAGAGAGAGAGACAGAGTGCGTGCGAGAGAGAGAGACAGAGTGCGTGTGAGAGAGGGAGACAGAGTGCGCATGAGAGAGAGAGAGAGAGACAGTGTGTGTGCGAGAGAGAGAGAGAGACAGAGTGTGTGTGAGAGCAAGAGAGAGGCAGAGTGCGTGCGAGAGAGAGAGAGAGTACGTGTGGGAGAGAGTGCGTGCGGGAGAGATGGAGAGTACGTGCGAGATAGAGAGGGAGAGTGCGTGCGAGAGAGGGAGAGTACGAGCGAGAGATGGAGAGTGCGTGCATAGAGAGAGAGAGTGCATGCGAGAGAGAGAGTGCGTGTGAGAGAGAGAGTGCATGCAAGGGAGAGCAAGAGAGAGTGCGTGCGAGAGAGAGCAAGAGAGAGTGCGTGCCAGAGAGGGACAGAGTGTGTGCCAGATAGAGAGAGACAGAGTGCGTGTGAGAGAGAGAGAGACATAGTGCCTGCAAGAGAGAGAGAGACAGAGTGCGTGCGAGAGAGAGAGACAGAGTGCGTGCGAGAGAGGGAGATAGAGTGCGCGTGAGAGAGAGAGAGACAGTGTGCGTGCGAGAGAGAGAGAGACAGAGTGTGTGTGAGAGCAAGAGAGAGGCAGAGTGCGTGCGACAGAGAGAGAGTACGTGCAGGAGAGAGTGCATGCGGGAGAGAGGGAGAGTGCGTACGAGATAGAGAGAGGGAGAAAACATGCGAGATAGAGAGAGAGAGCGCACGTGAGAAAGAGAGAGAGAGTGTGCGCAAGAAAGAGAGAGAGCACACGCGTGAGAAAGAGAGAGAGAGCGCGCGCATGAGGGAGACAGAGCGGCGCGAGAGAGAGAGAGCAGCGCGAGAGAGAGAGAGAGCACGCACAAGAGAGACAGCGAACGCACTCGACAGAGAGACCATGCATGCGCAAGAGAGAGAGAGAGATGTAGAGCATGCGTGCACAAGATAGGGAGAGAAAGTGTGAAAGTGTGTGCGAGAGAGAGAGAGAGAGTGCATGCAAGAGAGAGAGAGTGCGTGCGAGAGAGAGATAATGCGTGCGAGAGAGAAAGTGAGTGCAAGGGAGAGCAAGAGAGAGTGCGTGCGAGAGAGAGCAAGAGAGAGTGCGTGCGAGAGAGAGCAAGAGAGAGTGCGTGCGAGAGAGCGAGAGAGAGTGCCTGCGAGAGAGAGAGAGTGCATGCGAGAGAGAGAGTGCATGCAAGGGAGAGCAAGAGAGAGTGCATGCGTGAGAGAGCAAGAGAGAGTGCTTGCAAGAGAGAGCAAGAGAGAGTGCATGCATGAGAGAGCAAGAGAGAGTGCATGCGAGATAGAAAGAGACAGAGTGCATGCCAGATAGAGAGAGACAGAGTGCGTGCGAGATAGAGAGAGACAGAATTCGTGCGAGATAGAGAGAGGGAGAGTGCATGCGAGATTTTGAGATGGAGAGTGCATGCGAGATAGAGAAAGGGAGAGTGCATGCGAGATATAGAGAGGGAGATTGCGTGCGAGCTAGAGAGAGGGAGAGTGCATGCAAGATAGAGAGAGGGAGAGTATGTGCGAGATAGAGACAGTGAGTATGTGCGAGATAGGGAGGGACAGTGCGTGTGAGATAGAGAGGGAGAGTGCGTGCAAGAGAGGGAGAGTGCGTGCGAGAGAGGAAGAGTGCGTGTGCAGAGAGTGAGCGTGCGTGTGAGAGAGAGAGTGCGTGCGAGAGAGAGAGTGCGTGCGAGAGAGAGAGATTGCATGTGAGAGAGAGAGTGCGTGCAAGGGAGAGCAAGAGAGAGTGCGTGAGAGAGCGAGAGAGAGAGATCACGCGACAGAGTGAGAGAGAGAGAGAGAAAGAGAGAGAAAGGGTGAGAGTGCATGAGTGAGCAAGAGAGACAGCGCGCGTGAGAGAGCAACAGAAAGAGAGCACGCGAGAGAGTGAGAGTGAGAGAGCACGCAAGAGAGAGAGAGCGCGATAGAGCAAGAGAGTGAGCACGCGAGTGAGCGAGTGAGAGAGAGAGCACACGAGAGAGCGAGAGAGAGCGCGCGAGAGAGCGAGGAGAGAGAGAGAAAGAGAGAGAGGGAGAGAGAGAGGGAGAGAGAGGGAGAGTGAGCGGGAGAGAGAGAGGGAGAGGGAGAGACAGAGGGTGAGAGAGACGGCGCATGCGAGAGATAGGGTGGGAGAGAGGGTGTGCGAGATAGTGCGCGAGAGGAGCGAGAGAGAGCACACACGCAAGCGCGAGAGAGACAGAGAGAGAGAGGGAGAGAGAGAGGGAGAGAGGGAGTGCGCGAGCGATAGCGAGGGAGGGAGACAGAGCGCATGCACGTGAGAGAGAGAGATAGAGAGAGAGCGTGTGAGAAAGAGAGAGAGCATGCACGAGAGAGAGAGAGAGGGTGCATGTGGGAAAGAGAGAGAGAGAGTGCGTGTGAGAGAGAGAGACAGAGTGCCTGCGAGAGAGAGAGACCGTGTGCGTGCAAGAGAGAGAGACAGATTGTGTGCAAGAGAGAGAGACAGAGTGCGTGGGAGAGAGTGAGACAGAGTGCGTGCGAGAGAGGGAGACAGAGTGCGCGTGGAAGAGAGAGAGAAAGTGTGCGTGCGAGAGAGTGAGAGATAGAGTGCATGCGAGAGAGAGAGTGCGTACGAGAGAGAGATAGAGTGCATGCGAGAGAGAGATAGGTAGAGTGCGTGCGAGAGAGAGAGAGTACGTGCGGGAGAGAGTGCATGAGGGAGAGAGGGAGAGTGCGTGCGGGAGAGAGAGAGTGCGTGAGAAAGAGTGCGTGTGAGAGAGAGAGAGTGCATGCGAGAGAGAGAGAGTGCATGCGAGGGACAGCAAGAGAGAGTGCTTGCGAGGGAGAGCAAGAGAGAATGCATGCGAGAGAGAGCAAGAGAGAGTGCATGCGAGAGAGAGCAAGAGAGAGTGCATGCGAGAGAGAGCAAGAGAAAGTATGTGCGAGAGAGAACAAGAGAGAGTGCATGCGAGATAGAGGGAGACAGAATGCGTGCGAGTTAGAGAGAGCCAGAGTGCATGTGAGATAGGGAGAGACACAAGGTGCGTGCGAGATAGAGAGAGGGAGAGTGCGCGCGAGATCGAGAGAGAGAGAGTACGTGCTAGATAGCGTGGGAGAGTGCGTGTGAGATAGAGAGGGAGAGTGTGTGTTAGATAGAGAGGGAGAGTGGGTGCAAGAGAGGGAGAGTGCGTGCGAGAGAGGGAGAGTGCGTGTGTAGAGAGTGAGAGTGCATGTGAGAGAGAGAGTGCGTGCAAGGGTGAGCAAGAGAGAGCACGCGAGAGAGCGAGAGAGAGAAAGCACGCGACAGAGTGAGAGAGAGAGAGAAAGAGAGAGAGAGGGTGAGAGCGCATGAGTGAGCAAGAGAGAGTGCGCGAGAGAGTGACAGAAAGAGAGCACGCGAGAGAGTGAGAGTGAGAGAGCACGCAAGAGAGAGAGCGCGAGAGTGAGCACGTGAGTGAGCGAGAGAGAGACAGGCGCACAAGAGAGCGAGAGAGAGCACGTGAGAGAGTGAGAGAGAGAGAGAAAGAGAGAGAGGGAGAGAGAGAGGGAGAGAGAGAGGGAGAGTGAGCGGGAGAGAGAGAGGGAGAGGGAGAGACAGAGGGTGAGAGAGACAGCGCGTGCGAGAGATAGAGAGGGTGGGAGAGAGAGTGTGTTAGATAGTGCACGAGAGAGCGAGAGAGAGCACACACGCAAGCGCGAGAGAGACAGAGAGAGAGAGGGAGAGAGAGAGGGAGAGAGGGGGAGGCGCGCGAGTGATAGAGAGGGTGGGAGACAGAGTGCACGCGCGTGAAAGAGAGAGGTAGAGAGAGAGCGTGTGAGAAAGAGAGAGAGCATGCACGAGAGAGAGAGAGAGGGTGCATGTGAGAAAGAGAGAGAGAGTGTGTGTGCGAGAGAGAGCAAGAGATAGAGTGTGCTCTCGCTCTCTCTTTCTCGCACGTGCTCTCTCTCTCTTTCTCATGCGCGCGGTCTCTCTCTCTCTTTCTCGCATGCATGAGAAAGAGAGAGAGCGCGCACGAGAAAGAGACAGAGAGAGCACGCACGCAAGAAAGAGAGAGAGAGAGCGCGCGCGTGAGAGAGAGAGAGTGGCATGAGAGAGAGAGAGGCGGTGAGAGAGTGAGCGGTGCGAGAGAGTTCAAGAGAGAGTGTTTGCGAGAGAGAGCAAGAGAGAATGCATGCGAGAGAGAGCAAGAGAGAGTGTGTGCGAGAGAGAGCAAGAGAGAATGCGTGCGAGAGATAGAAAAAGAGAGTGAGCGGTGCGAGAGAGAACAAGAGAGATTGTGTGTGAGAGAGAGCAAGAGAGATTGCATACGAGGTAGAGGGAGACAGAATGAGTGCGAGATAGA
>JANJGN010000011.1:60802949-60878291 GCA_026770705.1 Isurus oxyrinchus | reverse complement strand
TATCTTTCTCTCTCGTGCACGCGCGCTCTCTCTCTTTCTCATGCATGCGCTCTCTCTCTTTTGCTCTCTCGTACTCTGTCTCTCTTCATGTGCTCTCTCTCATGCGCACACTCTCTCACGTGCGCACGCGCTCTCTCTTTCCCCTCTCGCTTGTTATCTCTCGCACCTGCTCTCTCTCTCTCATGCGCGTACTCTCTCTCTCTCATTTCTCTCGCATGCTCTCTCTCTCTCTCTCTAGAAGGGGAGCGCATGCTCTCCCACTCAATCTTTGTCTCTAGCACACGCGCTCCTCTCGCTCTTTGTCTCTAGCGTGTGCGTGCACTCTCTCTATCTCCCCAGTGCATGTGAACTCCCTCTCTCTCTTTCTCTTTATCCCGCACACTCTCTCATTCTATCGCGCGCACACTCTCTGTCTCTTTCTCTCTCTCATGCACACTCTCTCATCCTATCACACGCATGCTCTCTCTCTCGCGTGCTCTCTCTCTTGCACACGCTCTCTCTCTCTCTCTCGTGCGCGCTCTCTCTCTCTCTCCAGGTGGCTTGCGCGCACTCTCTCTCTCTCTCTAACTGGCGCGCAGGTTCTCTGTCCCTCAGTTTCTCTAGCTGGCGCGTGAGCACTTTCCCTCTCACTCTTTGTCTCTAGCACTCTCTCTCGCACGCTCTCTCTCTCTCTCTCTCTAGCTGCATGCGAGAGAGAGAGAGAGAGACAGAGTGCGTGCAAGGGAGAGCAAGAGAGAGTGCATGCGAGTGAGAGCAAGAGCTTGAGAGAGCAAGAGAGAGAGCGCACGAGAGAGCGAGAGAGAGAGCGCACGAGACAGTGAAAGAGAGAGAGCACGTGAGAGAGCGAGAGAGAGAGAGGATGTGTGAGAGAGCGAGAGAAAGCGAAAGAGAGAGAGAGCACCCATGAGAGAGGGAGGGGGAGAGCGCCCATGAGAGAGCAAGAAAGAGAGCACCAATGAGAGAATGAGAGCGCGTGCACCTGCAAGAGAGCAAGAGAGAGAGCACCCGCGAGAGAGTGAGTGAGAGCGCGCATGAGAGTGCGAAGGAGAGAGCATGCACCAGAGAGTGACAGATAGAGAGGCGCGCGAGTGTGCGAGAGAGAGAGAGTGCCTGAGTGAGCGAGAGAGTGCACGAGAAGAGGAGAGAGAGAGGTGCGTGAGAGAGCGAGTGAGAGAGAGCGGCGAGAGAGAGTGAGTGAGAGAGCACACGAGAGAGAGCACGCAAGAGAGAGAGAGAGCGCGAGAGAGTGAGGGAGAGAGAGTGCTCACGAGAGAGCGAGAAAGAGAGTACGCGAGAGAGCGAGAGAGAGAGTGAAAGAGAGAGAGGGAGAGAGACAGTGCGAGTGAGAGGGAAAGAGAGAGAGAGAGAGGGAGAGAGGGCATGTGTGAGAGATCGAGAGAGAGCGAGTGAGAGAGCACCCACGAGAGACAAAGAGAGAGAGAGCCCATGAGAGAATGAGAGAGAGAGCGCCCGCAAGAGAGCGAGAGAGAGTGCGCCCGTGAGAGAGAGAAAGAGTGAGCGTGCACGAGAGAGCGAAGGAGAGATCGTGCACAAGAGAGCGAGAGAGAGAGAGCGCACGAGTGTGCGAGAGAGAAAGTGCGCACGAAGATCCAGAGAGAGAGGCGTGCGAGAGAGCGAGACAGAGCACGCGAGAGAGCTAAAGAGAGAGCACGCGACAGAGTGAGAGAGAGAGAGAGCGTGAGAGAGCGAGAAAGAGAGAGCTTAAGAGAATGAGAGAGAGAGAGCCCACGAGAGAGCGAGAGAGACCACATGAGAGAGAGAGCGCGTGAGAGAGCAAGAGAGAGAGCGCACGAGCGAGAGAGAGCGCATGAGAGAGCGAGAGAGAGAGAGCACACGTGAGAGACTGAGAGAGATAGCATACGCAAGAGAGAGAGAGAGCACACGAGAGAGCGCGAGAGAGAGCGCCCACAAGAGCAAGAGGGAGAGCGCCCGCGAGAGAGCGAGAGAGAGTGCGCCTGCGAGAGAGAGAGCACCCATGAGAGAGTGAGAGAGAGAGCGCTGGCAAGAGTGTGAGAGAGTGAGTGCCCACGAGTGAGCGAAGGAGAGAGCATGCGAGAGAACGAGAGAGGGAGAGCGCATGAGAGAGTAAGAAAGCGAGAGAGCGCACATGTGAGCATGAGAGACAGAGAGATAGAGAGGCAGAGAGAGCACATGAGAGAGAGAGAGCACATGAGAGAGAGAGAGAGAGCATGTGAGTGAGAGAGAGAGAGAGCGCACGAGCGAGAGAGAGAGAGCGCACGAGCGAGAGAGAGAGAGTGCGTGAGAGAGAGACAGATCGCAAGAGAGCGAGAGAGAGAGCACACGAGAGCGCGAGAGAGAGTGAGCATGCGAGAGAGTGAGAGAGAGAGCGCGCGAGAGAGAGAGCGCACGCGTGAGAGAGTGAGAGAGACTGCGCCCGCGAGAGAACGAGAGAGAGAGTAAAGGAGAGAGTGTGCGCGAGAGAGTGAGAGAGAGAGAGTGCGCAAGTGTGCGAGAGAGAGACAGCACACGAGAGAGCGAAAGAGAGAGAGTGCATGAGAGAGCGAGAGAGAGAGCGTGCAAGAGAGCGAGAGAGAGAGCGCGCGAGAGAGTGAGAGAGAGCTCACTAGAGAGCGAGAGAGAAAGAGAGAGTGCGAGAGAGAGAGAGAGGGAGAGAGAGAGGGAGAGAGAACACTCACGTGAGAGAAAGAGAGAAAGTGTGAAAGCGTGTGCGAGAGAGAGAGAGAGAGAATGCTTGCCAGAGAGTGAGATCGCTTGCGAGAGAGAGAGTGCATGCGAGAGAGAGAGAGAGAGCGCAAGAGAGAGCGAGAGAGAGAGAGTGCATGAGAGAGCGAAAAAGAGAGAGCATGAGAGAGCAAGAGAGAGAGAGCGCGCAAGAGAGCGAGAGAGAACGCGCGAGAAATAGAGAGCGTGTGAGAGAGAGAGGGTGCGCGAAAGAGTGAGAGAGAGAGCACAAGAGAGCAAGAGAGACAGCGCACGAGAGAGAGAGAGCACGAGAGAGAGAGAGCGCATGAGAGAGCAAGACAGAGAGAGAGAGAGAGGGAGAGAGAGGGAGAGAGAGAGAGTCAGAGGGAGAGAGAGATAGAGAGTGAGTGCGAGCACATGTGAGAGAGTGAGAGAGATAGCGCGCACGAGAGAGAGAGAGCACGTGAGTGAGCGCCCGCGAGAGAGCGAGAGAGCACCCACGAGAGAGCAAGAGAGAGAGTGCCCACGAGAGAATGAGAGAGACAGCGCCCACGAGAGAGCGAGAGAGCGGTCACGAGAGAGCGAGAGAGTGAGAGAGAGAGTGCGCGAGAGAGCAAGAGAGAGCGCGCACGAGAGAGAGAGAGAGAGCGCACGAGAGAGAGAGAGAGCGTGCGAGAGAGCAATAGAGAGAGAGTGCACACGAGAGAATGAGAGAGAGACCGCACGCGAGAGACTGAGAGAGAGAATGCCCGTGAGAGAACGAGAGAGAGAGCGCTCGTGAGAGAGTGAGAGAGAGAGCACCCGGGAGAGAGCGAGAGAGAGAGAGCACCCATAAGAGAACGAGAGAGAGAGCGCTCGTGTGAGAGCGAGACAGAGAGCGTGCACGCGAGAGCGAAGGAGAGAATGTACGTGAGAGAGTGAGAGAGAGACAGTGGGCAAGAGAGTGAGAGAGAGAGAGTATGCGAGAGAGCAAGAGAGAGAGTGAAAGAGAGAGAGGGAGAGAGTGAGGGAGAGAGAGAGGGAGAGTGAGAGGGAGAGAGAGAGAGAGAGGGAAAGAGAGCAGACGTGAGAGCGAGAGAGATGGCGCACACGAGAGTGAGCGCGCGAGTGAGCGCCCATGAGAGAGCAAGAGAGAGAGCACCCGCGAGAGAATGAGAGAGCGCCCACAAGAGAGCGAGAGAGAGACCGTGCATCAGAAAGCGAGAGAGAGAGAGTGCGCGAGTGTGCGAGAGAGAGAGAGCACGTTAGAGAGCAAGAGAGAGAGAGTGCATGAGAGAGCGAGAGAGAGAGGTGCGCGAAAGAGCGAGAGAGAGAGAGTGCGCGAGAGAGCAAAAGAGAGAGAACCCGCTAGAGAGCGAGAGAGAGAGAGCACACGAGAGAGTGAAACAGAGAGAGAAAGAGAGAGAGGGAGAAGAGAGGGAGAGTGAGAGGGAGAGAGAGAGAGAGAGGGAGAGAGAGGGAGAGAGAGAGGGCACACGCGAGAGATAGAGAGGGAGGGAGAGAGAGCGTGCGAGAGAACGAGAGAGGGAGAGCATGCGAGAGAGTGAGAGAGCGAGAGAGCGCACGTGTGAGCGTGAGAGAGACAGAGAGTGAGCGCACATGTGAGCGTGAGAGAGACAGAGAGAGAGAGAGGGAGAGAGAGAGGGAGAGAGAGAGAGAGCACGTGAGATAGAGAGAGAGAGAGCATGTGAGTGAGAGATAGAGCAGACGAGCGAGAGAGAGAGAGCGCGTGAGAGAGAGAGAGATCATGCGAGAGAGAGAGAGCACGCGAGAGAGCTAGAGAGAGAGAGCAAGCAAGAGAGCGAGAGAGAGAGAGAGAGCGAACATGCGAGAGAGTGAGAGAGAGAGCGCGAGAGAGAGAGAGCATGCGTGAGAGAGTGAGAGACACTGCGCCCACGAGAGAACAAGAGAGCGAGCGAAGGAGAGAGTGTGCGCGAGAGAGTGAGAGCGAGAGAGCGCACATGTGAGCGTGAGAGAGACAGAGAGAGAGCGCACATGTGAGCGTGAGAGAGACAGAGAGAGAGTGAGGGAGAGAGAGAGGGAGAGAGAGAGCACATGAGATAGAGAGAGAGAGAGCATGTGAGTGAGAAATAGAGCAGACGAGCGAGAGAGAGAGAGCACGTGAGAGAGAGAGAGAGAGCGTGTGAGAGAGAGAGATCATGCGAGAGAGAGAGAGAGCACGCGAGAGAGCTAGAGAGATAGAGCATGCAAGAGAGTGAGAGAGAGAGAGCGAGCATGTGAGAGAGTGAGAGAGAGAGCACGAAAGAGAGGGAGCACAGGTGAGAGAGTGAGAGAGACTGCACCCACGAGAGAACGAGAGAGCGAGCAAAGGAGAGAGTGTGCGTGAGAGAGAGAGAGCACGCAAGTGTGCGAGAGAGAGACAGTGCACGAGAGAGCGAGAGAGAGAGAGCGCATGAGAGAGCGAGAGAGAGAGCATGCAAGAGAGCGAGAGAGCAAGCACTCGAGAGAGCGAGAGAGAGAGCTCGCGAGAGAGCGAGAGAGAGAGAGTGCGAGAGAGAGAGAGGGAGAGAGAGAGGGAGAGAGTGCTCACGTGAGAGAAAGAGAGAAAGTGTGAAAGCGTGTGCGAGAGAGAGTGCGTGCCAGAGAGAGAGATTGCATGCGAGAGAGAGAGTGCATGCGAGATAGAGAGAGCGCGAGAGAGAGCGAGAGAGAGTGCACGAGAGAACGAGAAAGAGAGTGCATGAGAGAGCAAGAGAGAGACAGCGCGCGAGAGAGTGAGAGAGAATGCGCGAGAAATAGAGAGCGTGTGAGAGAGAGAGAGTGCGAAAGAGTGAGAGAGAGAGAGAGCGCGCGAGAGAGCAAGAGAGAGAGCGCACGAGAGGGAGAGCATGAGAGAGAGAGAGTGCACGAGAGAGCGAGACAGAGAGAGGGGAGAGAGAGGGACAGAGAGAGTGAGAGTCAGAGGGAGAGAGAGATAAAGAGGGAGTGCGAGCACATGTGAGAGAGTGAGAGAGATAGCACGCGCGAGAGAGAGAGAGCACGCGAGTGACCACCCGCAAGAGAGCAAGAGAGCACCCATGAGAGAGCAAGAGAGAGAGTGCCCACGAGAGAATGAGAGAGAAAGCGACCACGAGAGAGCGAAAGAGAGAGTGCCCGCGAGAGAGTGAGAGAGTGAGAGAGAGAGTGCGCCAGAGAGCAAGAGAGAGAGCGCACAAAAGAGAGAGAGAGCGCACGAGAGAGAGAGAGTGTGCGAGAGAGCAATAGAGAGAGAGTGCACGCGAGAGAATGAGAGAGAGAGCGCCCGCAAGAGACTGAGAAAGAGAACGCCCGCGAGAGAACGAGAGAGAGAGCGCTCGTGAGAGAGTGAGAGAGAGAGCACCCGGGAGAGAGCGTTAGAGAGAGACCGCCCACGAGAAATGAGAGAGAGAGTGCTCGTGAGAGAGTGAGAGAGAGCACCCGGGAGAGAGTGAGACTGATAGCATGCACGCGAGAGTGAAGGAGAGAGTGTACGCAAGAGAGTGAGAGAGCGCCCACAAGAAAGAGAGAGAGAGAGCGTGGATCAGAAAGGGAGAGAGAGAGAGTGCGCGAGTGTGTGAAAGAGAGAGAGCATGTGAGAGAGCAAGAGAGAGAGAGCGCACGAGAGAGCGAGAGAGAGAGGCGTGCGAAAGAGCGAGAGAGAGAGAGTGCAGGAGAGAGCAAAAGAGAGAGAACCTGCTAGAGAGCGAGAGAGAGAGAGAGCAAGAGAGCGAGAAAGAGAGAGAGAGTGCGTGCGAGAAAGAGAGAGAGCACGCATGAGAAAGAGAGAGAGACCGCGCGAGAGAGAGAGAGCGCATGTGAGAGAGAGAGAGCACGAAAGAGAGAGTGAGAGCGCGCGAGAGAGCAAGAGAGAGAGCGCACGAGAGAGAGAGAGCGCGCGAGAGAGCGAGAAGGACACTGCTCGCAAGACAGTGAGAGAGAGAGCCACAAGAGAGAGCGAAGGAGAGAGCGCGCGCAAGAGTGCGAGAGAGAGAGCGCGCGAGTGTGCAAGAGAGAGAGCACGTGCAAGAAAGCGAGAGAGAGAGACCATGCGAGAGAGCGAGAGAGAGAGAGGGAGAGAGAGCACTCACGCGAGAGAAAGAGAGAAAGTGTGAAAGCGTGTGCGAGAGAGAGAAAGTGCGTGCCAGAGAGAGAGATTGCATGCGAGAGAGAGAGTGTTTGCAAGAGAGTGAGTGCATGCAAGAGAGAGAGAGTGCTTGCGAGAGAGAGAGAAGAGTGCATGCAAGGGAGAGCAAGAGAGAGTGCGGGCGAGGGAGTGCAAGAGAGAGTGAGGGCGAGGGAGTGCAAGAGAGAGTGCACGAGAGAGAGAGAGCACGAGAGACCGAGAGAGAGAGCGAGAGAGAGAGCATGAGAGAGAGCGCACGAGAGAGCGAGAGAGTGAATGAGAGAGAACTTGCGAGAGATCAAGAGAGAGAGCGCATGAGAGAGAGAGACCGCGCAAGAGAGCGAGAGAGAGAGAGCGCATGTGAGAGAGCGAGAGAGATAGCACACGCGAGAGAGAGAGAGCACATGAGAGAGCGAGAGAGAGAGCGCCCACAAGAGCAAGAGGGAGAATGCCCGCGAGAGAGCGAGAGAGAGAGCGCCTACGAGAGAGTGAAAGAGAGAGCGCCCATGAGAGAATGAGAGAGAGAGCGCCGGCAAGATAGCGATGGAGTGAGCGCCCACGAATGAGCGAAGGAGAGAGCCTGCACCAGAGAACGAGAGAGAGAGAGCGCGCTAGTGTGTGAGATAGAGGAAGCACTTGAGAGAGTGAAAGAGAGAGAGTGCATGAGAGAGCGAGAGAGAGGCCCGCGAGAGAGTGAGAAAGAGAGATCGCGAGAGAGCGAGAGAGAGAGAGAGCGCGCGCGAGAGAGCGAAAGAGAGAAAGTGCACAAGAGAGTGAAACAGAGAGAGTAAGAGAGAGAGGGAGAGGGAGAAGAGAGGGAGAGTGAGAGGGAGAGAGAGGGAGAGAGAGAGGGAGAGAGAGAGGGCACACACGAGAGATAGAGAGGGAGGGAGAGAGAGAGCATGAGAGAACGAGAGAGGGAGAGCGCACGAGAGAGTGAGAGAGCGAGAGTGCGCACATGTGAGCATGAGAGAGACAGAGAGAGAGGGAGAGAGAGAGGGAGAGAGAGAGTATGCACGAGTGAGAGAGAGAGAGCACGTGAGAGAGAGAGAGCGTGTGAGAGAGAGATAGAGCACGTGAGAGAGCGAGAGAGAGGGAGAGCACGCGAGAGAGCGAGAGAGAGAGAGAGCATGTGAGAGAGTGAGAGAGAGAGCGTGCGAGAGAGAGAGCATGCGTGGGAGACTGAGAGAGACTGCGCCCGCGAAAGAACAAGAGAGAGAGCAAAGGAGATAGCATGCGCGAGAGAGTAAGAGAGAGAGAGCGTGCAAGTGTGCGAGAGAGAGACAGTGCACGAGAGAGCAAGAGAGAGAGAGCGCATGAGAGAGCGAGGGAGAGAGAGCGTGCAAGAGAGCGAGAGAGAGAGTGCGCGAGAGAGCGAGAGAGAGAGAGATCGTGAGGGAGCGAGAGAGAGAGAGTGTGAGAGAGAGAGAGGGAGAGAGAGAGCGCTCACGCGGGAGAAGGAGAGAAAGTGTGAAAGCGTGTGCGCGATAGGGAGAGAGAGAGAGTGCGTGCCAGAGAGAGAGATTGCATGCGAGAGAGAGAGAGAGTGCGAGAGAGAGCGAGAGAGAGTGCGCGAGAGAGCGAGAAAGAGAGAGCATGAGAGAGCAAGAGAGAGAGAGCGCGCGAGAGAGTGAGAGAGAACGCGTGCGAAATAGCGCGTGAGAGAGAGAGCACGAAAGAGTGAGAGAGAGTGCACGAGAGAGCAAGAGAGAGAGCGCGCAAGAGAGAGAGAGCGCGAGGAGAGAGAGAGAGAGCGCACGAGAGAGCAAGAGAGAGAGCGGGTGAGAGAGCGAGAGAGAGCGCGCAAGAGAGTGAGAGAGCTTACGAGAGAGCGAGACAGAGAGAGAGAGGGGGAGAGAGAGGGATAGAGAGAGTGAGAGACAGAGGGAGAGAGAGAGGGATTGCGAGCACATGTGAGAGAGTGAGATAGAGAGAGAGAGAGAGTGTGCCAGATAGAGAGAGACAGAGTACGTGCAAGTTAGAGAGAGACAGAGTGCGTGCGAGATAGAGAGAGACAGAATGCGTGCGAGATAGAGAGAGACAGAATGCATGCGAGATAGAGAGAGGGAGAGTGCGTGCGAGATAGAGAGGGAGAGTGCGTGCAAGATAGAGAGGGAGAGTGTGTACAAGAGAGGGAGAGTGCGTGCGAGAGACGGAGAGCGCTTGCGAGAGAGGGAGAGTGCATGTGTAGAGAGAGAGAGAGTGCATGCAAGAGAGAGAGAGAGTGTGAGACAGAGTGAGACAGTGCGTGCAAGGGAGATCAAGAGAGAGCACATGAAAGAGGGAGAGAGAGAGAGCGCATGAGTGAGTGAGAGAGAGAGACTCATGAGAGAGGGAGAGAGAGAGAAAGTGCGCAAGAGAGCAAGAGAGAGAGAAAGAGAGAGAGGGAGAGAGAGAGGGAGAGAGAGGGAGAGAGAGGGAGAGAGAGGGAGAGAGAGGGAGAGAGGGTGTGCGCGAGTGATAGAGAGGGAGGGAGAGAGAGCGCATGCGTGCGAGAGAGAGAGAGATAGAGAGAGCGTGCACAAGAGAGAGAGAGCATGCACGAGAAAGAGAGAGAGAGTGCATGTGGGAAAGAGAGAGAGAGAGTGCGTGCGAGAGGGAGCAAGAGAGAGTGCATGCGAGAGAGAGCAAGAGATAGTGCGTGCTCTCTCTCTCTCTTTCTCGTGCGCGTGAGAAAGAGAGAGAGAGCGCGCATGCTAGAAAGAGAGAGAAAGAGTGCGCGTGTGACAGAGAGAGAGTGGCACGAGAGAGAGTGAGCAGCGCAAGAGAGAGAGAGCGGCGCGAGAGGGAGAGAAGTCGCAAGAGAGAGAGAGAGCGGCGCGAGAGAAAGAGAGCACACACGAGAGAGAGAGAGTGCACACGAGAGAGAGAGCGTGCATGTGCAAGAGAGAGAGAGAGATAGAGCATGCGTGCATGAGAAAGAGAGAGTGCACTCACACGAGAGAGAGAGAGAAACTGTGAAAGTGTGTTCGAGAGAGAGAGAGAGAATGGGTGCGAGAGACAGACTGTGTGCGAGAGAGAGAGAGTGTGTGTGCAAGGAAGAGCAAGAGAGAGTGCGTGCGAGAGAGAGAAAGAGAGAGTGCATGCGAGAAAGAGCAAGAGAGAGTGCGTGCGAGAGAGAGCAAGAGAGAGTGCGTGTGAGAGAGAGCAAGAGAGAGTGCATGCGAGAGAGAGCAAGAGAGAGTGTGTGCGAGAGAGAGCAAGAGAGAGTGCGTGCGAGAGAGCAAGAGAGAATGCATGCGAGAGAGAGCAAGAGAGAGTGCATGCGAGAGAGAGCAAGAGAGAGAGCGTGCAAAATAGAGAGAGATAGAGTGCATGCGAGATAGAGAGAGACAGAGTGCGTGTGAGATTGAGAGAGACAAGGTGCATGCGAGAGAGAGAGTGAGAGTGTGTGCGAGATAGAGAGAGGGAGAGTGCATGCAAGTTAGAGAGAGGGAGAGTGCGTGCAAGATAGAGAGAGGGAGAGTGCATGCGAGATAGAGAGACGGAGAGTGCATGAGAGATAGAGTGCATGCGAGATAGAGAGGGAGAGTACGTGCGAGATAGAGAGGGAGAGTGCGTGCGAGAGAGAGAGAGTGCGTGCAAGAGAAAGATAGTACGTGCGAGAGAGAGATAGAGTGCATGCAAGGGAGAGCAAGAGAGATTGCGCAAGAAAGAGAGAGAGTCCATGCAAGGGAGAGCAAGAGAGAGTGTGTGCAAGAGAGAGCAAGAGAGAGTGCGTGCCAGAGAGAGAGAGACATAGTGCATGCCAGAGAGAGGGAGACAGAGTGCGTGCCAGAGAGAGAGAGACAGCATGCGTTCGAAAGAGAGAGACAGAGTGCGGGTGAGAGAGAGAGACAGAGTGCACACGAGAGAGAGTCAGTGCGCGTGCGAGAGACAGAGCGAGACAGAGTGTGTGTGAGAGAAAGAAAGAGAGTGAGTGCGTGCAAGGGAGAGAGAGAGAGAGAGGGCGTGCGAGAGAGAAAGAGAGTACGTGCGAGAGAGAGAGAGAGAGAGAGTGCATGCAAAAGAGAGAGGGAGTGCGTGCGGGAGAGAGTGTGTGCGGGAGAGAGAGAGTGTGCTTGCGGGAGAGAGAGAGTGCATGCGAGAGAGAGTGAGAGAGTGCGTGCGAGGGAGAGCAAGAGAGAGTGTGTGCGAGAGAGAGCAAGAGAGAGTACGTGCGAGAGAGAGCAAGAGAGAGTGCGTGCAAGAGAGAGCAAGAGAGAGTGCGTGCGAGAGGTAGCAAGAGAGAGTGCATGTGAGACAGAGCAAGAGAGAGCGCGTGCGAGAGAGAGCAAGAGAGAGTGCATCCGAGAGAGAGAAAGAGAGGGTGTGTACGAGAGAGAGCAAGAGAGAGTGTGTGCGAGAGAGAGCAAGAGAGAATGCGAGCGAGAGAGAGCAAGAGAGAGTGCGTGTGAGATAGAGAGAGGCAAGGTGCTTGCGAGATAGAGAGAGTGAGATTGCATGTGAGATAGAGAGAGGAAGAGTGCGTGCGAGATAGAGAGAGGGAGATTGCGTGCGAGATAGAGAGAGGGAGAGTCCGTGCGAGATAGAGAGACAGAGAGTGCGTGAGAGATAGAAAGAGGGAGAGTGCGTGCGAGATAGAGAGGGAAAGAGCATGCGAGATAGAGAGGGAGAGTACATGTGAGATAGAGAGGGAGAGTGCGTGCGAGATAGAGAGGGAGAGTGCGTGCGAGATAAAGAAAGGGAGAGTTCATGCTAGATAGAGAGAGGGAGAGTCCGTGCGAGATAGAGAGAGGGAAAGTGCATGTGAGGTAGAGAGAGGGAGAGTACCTGTGAGACAGAGAGAGAGAGCACACATGAGAAAGGGAGAGAGAGCGTGCGTGAGAAAGAGAGAGAGAGCACGCGTGCGAGAAAGAGAGAGAAAGCGCATGTGAGAGAGAGAGAGAGGCGCATGAGACAGAGCTGCACAAGAGAGAGAGAGCGTGCACAAGAGAGAGCGCGAACGCAGACAAGAGAGAGAGCATGCATGTGCAAGAGAGAGAGATATAGAGCTCGCGTGCACAAGAAAGGGAGAGGGCGCTCGTGAGAAAGAGAGAAAGTGTGAAAGTGTGTGCGAGAGAGAGAGAGAGAGAGAGAGTGCGTGTGAGAGAGAGAGAGTGCGTGCGAGAGAGAGCAAGAGAGAGTGCATGCGAGAGAGAGCAAGAGAGAGTGCGTGCGAGATAGAGAGAGACAGAGTGCGTGCCAGATAGAGAGAGACAGAGTGCA
Organism: Isurus oxyrinchus; assembly: GCA_026770705.1. Lineage (NCBI taxonomy): Eukaryota > Metazoa > Chordata > Chondrichthyes > Lamniformes > Lamnidae > Isurus > Isurus oxyrinchus. The sequence goes on along the minus strand of JANJGN010000011.1, from coordinate 60,866,296 downwards.
TGCGAGATAGAGAGAAACAGAATTCGATCGAGATAGAGAGAGACAGAATGCATGCGAAATGGAGAGAGAGACAGAGTGCATGCGAGATAGAGAGAAGGAGATTGCGTGCGAGATAGAGAGAGGGAGAGTGCATGCGAGATAGAGAGGGAGAGTGCGTGTGAGATAGAGAGGTAGAGTAGGTGCGAGACAGAGAGGGACGGTGCGTGCGAGAGAGAGAGAGAGCACGTGTGAGAGAGAGAGAGAGAGTGCATGCAAGGGAGGGCAAGAGCGAGTGCGTGCAAGAGTGAGCAAGAGAGAGTGCGTGCAAGAGAGAGAGAGTGTGTGCAAGAGAGGGAGAGCAAGCGCGAGTGCGTGCGAGAGAGAGCAAGAGAGAGTGCGTGTGAGAAAGAGCAAGAGAGAGTGCGTGCAAGAGGGAGCAAGAGAGAGCTCGTGTGACAGAGCAAGAGGGTGTGCGTGTGAGAGAGAGCAAGAGAGAGTGAATGCAAGAGAGAGCAAGAGAGAGTGTGTGCGAGAGAGTGCAAGAGAGAGTACGTGCGAGAGAGAGCAAGAGAGAGTGCAGGCGAGAGAGAGCAAGAGAGAGTGCGTGCGAGAGAGTGCAAGAGTGAGTTCGTGTGAGATAGAGAGAGACAGAGTGCGTGTGAGATAGAGAGAAACAGAGTGCATGCGAGATAAAGAGAGACAGAGTGTGTGTGAGAGAGAGAGAGAGAGAAAGAGCACGCGCGCATGAGAAAGACAGAGTGCGCTCACGCGAGAGAGAGAGAGAAAGTTTGAAAGTGTGTGCGAGAAACAGAGAGAGAGAGTGCGTGCGAGAGAGAGAGATGCGTGCAAGAGAGAGAGTGTGTGTAAGAGAGAGAGAGTGCGTGTGAAAGAGAGATAGTGCGTGCAAGAGAGAGAGAGTGCGTGCAAGGGAGAGTAAGAGAGAGTGCGTGCGAGGGAGAGCAAGAGAGTGCATGCGAAAGAAAGCAAGAGAGAGTGCGAGAGAGCAAGAGAGAGTGCGTGCGAGAGAGAGAGAGAGTACATGTGAAAGAGAGCAAGAGAGAGTGCGTGCAAGAGAGAGAGACTGCGTGCGAAAGAGAGCAAGAGAGAGTGCATGTGAGAGAGAGCAAGAGAGAGTGCGTGCGAGAGGAAGCAAGAGAGAGCTCGTGTGAGAGAGCAAGAGAGAGTGCGTGTGAGAGAGAGCAAGAGAGAGTGCATGCAAGAGACAGCAAGAGAGAGTGTGTGCGAGAGAGTGCAAGAGAGAGTGCGTGCGAGAGAGAGGAAGAGAGAGTGCGTGCGACAGAGAGCAAGAGAGAGTGTGTGCGAGAGAGAGCAATAGACAATGCATGCAAGAGAGAGCAAGAGAGAGTGCGTGCAAGAGAGTGCAAGAGAGATTGCGTGCGAGATAGAGAGAGACAGAGTGCGTGTGAGATAGAGAGAAACAGAGTGCGTGCGAGATAGAGACAGAGTGTGTGCGAGAGAGAGAGGGAGAGAGAGAGGGAGAGAGAGAGGGCGAGAGAGAGGGCACGTGCGAGAGATAGAATGGGAGGGAGAGTGAACACATGTGTGTGAGAGAGAGAGATAGAGAGACAGAGCGCACGTGAGAAAGAGAGAGCGCACACGTGAAAGAGAGAGAGCGCGCGTGCACGAGAAAGAGAGAGAGAGAGCGGCACGAGAGAGCGGCGTGAGAGAGAGAGCGTGCATGCACGAGAGAGAGAGAGAGATAGACCACGCGCACAAGAGAAAGAGAGAGTGCGCTCGCGCTAGAGAGAGAGAGAAAGTGTGAAAGCATATGCGAGAGACAGAGAGAGAGAGTGCGTGCGAGAGAGAGAGTGCGTGCGAGAGAGAGAGGGAGAGAGAGAGGAAGAGGGAGAGAGAGAGGGAGAGAGACAGTGCATGCACAAGAGATAGAGAGGGAATGAGAGGGAGCGCACGCACATGAAAGAGAGAGATAGAGAGAGAGAGCGCACGTGAGAAAGAGAGAGCGCGCACGAGAAAGAGAGAGAGCACGCGCACAAGAGAAAGAGAAAGAGCACGCATGCACGAGAAAGAGAGAGAGCGCACACGTGAGAAAGAGAGAGAGAGAGCGCACGCGAGAGAGAGAGTGCATGCGAGAGAAAGCAAGAGAGAGTGCGTGCGAGAGCGAGCGAGAGTGCATGTGAGAGAGAGCAAGAGAGATTCCGTGCGAGAGAGAGAGTGCGTGTGAGAGAGAGAGGGTGCATGAGAGAGAGAGTGCATGCGAGAGAGAGTGCTTGCGAGAGATAGAAAGAGAGAGTATGTGCGAGAGAGAGGAAGAGAGTGCACGTGTGAGAAAGAGAGAGAGAGCACGTGCACAAGAAAGAGAGAGAGAGCGTGCCCGTGAGAGAGAGAGCGGTGCAAGAGAGAGAGACAGAGCGGCATGAGAGTGAGAGAGCGTGCACAAAAAAGAGCGAACGCACACGAGAGAGAGAGCATGCATGCTCAGGAGAGTGAGAGAGAGATAAAGCACGCATGCACGAGAAAGGGAGAGTGTGCTCGCGTGGAAGAGAGAAAGTGTGAAAGCGTGTGAGAGAAAGATAATGCGTGTGAGAGAGAGAGAATGTGCGTGCAAGGGAGAGCAAGAGAGAGTGCGTGCGGGAGAGAGCAAGAAAGAGTGCGTGCGAGAGAGAGCAAGAGAGAGTGAGTGCGAGAGAGAGCAAGAGAGTGTGTGAGAGAGAGAGAGTGCATGCGAGAGAGAGATTGTGCTTGTGAGAGAGAGAGAGTGCATTCGAGAGAGAGAGAGAGTGTGTGCGAGAGAGAGAAAGAGAGAGTGCGTGTGAGAGAGAACAAGAGAGAGTTCTTGCGAGAGAGTGCAAGAGAGAGTGCGTGCGAGAGAGAGGAAGAGAGAGTGCATGTGAGAGAGAGCAAGAGAGAGTGTGTGCGAGAGAGAGCAAGAGAGAGTGCGTGCAAGAGAGTGCAAGAGAGATTGCATGCGAGATAGAGAGAGACAGAGTGCGTGTGAGATAGAGAGAAACTGAGTGCGTGCGAGATAAAGAGAGACAGAGTGTGTGCGAGAGAGAGAGGGAGAGAGAGAGGGAGAGGGAGAGAGAGAGGGAGAGAGAGAGGGAGAGAAAGAGGGCACATGCGAGAGATGGAATGGGAGGGAGAGATGGAATGGGAGAGAGAGACAGAGCTCACGTGAGAAAGAGAGAGCGCACACGTGAAAGAGAGAGAGCACACGTGCACGAGAAAGAGAGAGAGAGAACGGGCATGAGAGAGAGAGCGGCACGAGAGAGCGGCATGAGAGAGAGAGCGTGCATGCACGAGAGAGAGAGATAGACCACGCGCACAAGAGAAAGAGAGAGTGCGCTCGCGCTAGAGAGAGAGAAAGTGTGAAAGCATATGCGAGAGACAGAGAGAGAGATTGCGTGCGAGAGAGAGATAATGCGTGTGAGAGAGAGAATGTGCGTGCAAGGGAGAGCAAGAGAGAGTGCGTGCGGGAGAGAGCAAGAAAGAGTGCGTGCGAGAGAGAGCAAGAGAGAGTGAGTGCGAGAGAGAGCAAGAGACTGTGTGCGAGAGAGAGAGAGTGCGTGCGGGAGAGAGATTGTGCTTGTGAGAGAGAGAGAGTGCATTCGAGAGAGAGAGAGAGTTCTAGCGAGAGAGTGCAAGAGAGAGTGCGTGCGAGAGAGAGGAAGAGAGAGTGCATGCGAGAGAGAGCAAGAGAGAGTGTGTGCGAGAGAGAGCAAGAGAGAGTGCGTGCAAGAGAGTGCAAGAGAGATTGCATGCGAGATAGAGAGAGACAGAGTGCGTGTGAGATAGAGAGAAACAGAGTGCGTGCGAGATAAAGAGAGACAGAGTGTGTGCGAGAGAGAAAGGGAGAGAGAGAGGGAGAGGGAGAGAGAGAGGGAGAGAAAGAGGGCACGCGCGAGAGATAGAATGGGAGGGAGAGTGAGCACACGCGTGTGAGAGAGAGAGATAGAGAGACAGAGCTCACGTGAGAAAGAGAGAGCGCACACATGAAAGAGAGAGAGCGCGCGTGCACCAGAAAGAGAGAGAGAGAGAGCGGGCGCGAGAGAGAGAGAGCGGCGCGTGAGAGAGAGAGAGCGGCACGAGAGATCGGCGTGAGAGAGAGCATGCATGCACGAGAGAGAGAGAGAGATAGACCACGCGCACATGAGTAAGAGAGAGTGCGCTCGTGCTAGAGAGAGAGACAAAGTGTGAAAGCATATGTGAGAGAGAGGGAGAGAGATTGCGTGCGAGAGAGAGAGTGCGTGCGAGAGAGAGGGTGCACGCGAGAGATAGAATGGAGGGAGAGTGAGCACACACATGTGAGAGAGAGAGATAGAGAGATAGAGCGCATGTGAGAAAGAGAGCGTGCACGAGAAAGAGAGAGAGCGTGAGAAAGAGAGAGAGCACGCGAGTGCAAGAAAGAGAGAGAGCGCGCATGCGAGAAAGAAAAAGAGAGAGTGCACGTGAGAGAGAGAGAGCGGCACGAGAGAGATAGGGAGCGGCATGAGAGAGAGAGAGAGAGCGGCGCGAGAGAGAGAGCGTGCATGCGCAGGAGAGAGAGAGATAGACCACACGTGCATGAGAAAGAGAGAGTGCACTCGCGCGAAAGAGAGAGAGAGAAAGTGTGAAAGCGTGCGCGAGAGACAGAGAGAGTGCGTGCGAGAGAGAGTGTGTGCGAGAGAGAGAGTGCATGCGAGAGAGAGAGAGTGCGTGTGAGAGAGAGAGAGGGTGCATGCAAGGGAGAGCAAGAGAGAGTGCGTGCGAGGGAGAGCAAGAGGGAGTGCATGCGAGAGAGAGCAAGAGAGAGTGAGTGCAAGAGAGAGCAAGAGTGAGTGCGTGTGAGAGAGTGCGAGAGTGCGTGCGAGAGAAAGCAAGAGAGAGTGCGTGTGAGAAAGAGCAAGAGAGAGTGCGTGCAAGAGGGAGCAAGAGAGAGCTCGTGTGAGAGAGCAAGAGGGAGTGCGTGTGAGAGAGAGCAAGCGAGAGTGAAAGCAAGAGAGAGCAAGAGAGAGTGTGTGCGAGAGAGTGCAAGAGAGAGTACGTGCGAGAGAGAGCAAGATTGAGTGCAGGCGAGAGAGAGCAAGAGAGAGTGTGTGCGAGAGAGAGCAAGAGAGAATGCATGTGAGAGAGAGCAAGAGAGAGTTCATGTGAGATAGAGAGAGACAGAGTGCGTGTGAGATAGAGAGAAACAGAGTGCATGCGAGATACAGAGAGACAGAGTGTGTGCGAGAGAGAGAGGGAGTGGGAGAGGAAGAGAGAGAGGGAGAGAGGGAGAGAGAGAGGGAGAGAGAGAGGGCGCTCGCGAGAGATAGAGAGGGAGGGAGAGGCAGCGCACGCGCGTGAGAGAGAGAGATAGAGAGAGAGCACACGTGAGAAAGTGAGAGTGCGCACGAGATAGAGAGAGAGCGCGCACGCGCGAGAAATAGATGGAATGTGTGCACGCGAGAAAGAGAGAGAGAGAGTGCACGCGAGAGAGAGAGAGCAGCGCGAGAGAGAGAGAACAGCATGAGAGAGAGTGGCACGAAAGAGAGGGCATGCATGTGCAAGAGAGAGAGAGAGAGAGAAAGAGCACGCGCGCATGAGAAAGAGAGAGTGCGCTCACGCGAGAGAGAGAGAGAAAGTTTGAAAGTGTGTGCGAGAAACAGAGAGAGAGAGTGTGTGCGAGAGAGAGAGATGCGTGCGAGAGAGAGAGTGCGTGTAAGAGAGAGAGAGTGCGTGTGAAAGAGAGATAGTGTGTGCGAGAGAGAGAGAGTGCGTGCAAGGGAGAGCAAGAGAGAGTGCGTGCGAGGGAGAGCAAGAGAGAGAGCATGCGAAAGAAAGCAAGAGAGAGTGCGAGAGAGCAAGAGAGAGTGCATGCGAGAGAGAGCGAGAGTACATGTGAAAGAGAGCAAGAGAGAGTGCGTGCAAGAGAGAGAGACTGCGTGCGAAAGAGAGCAAGAGAGAGTGCGTGTGAGAAAGAGCAAGAGAGAGTGCGTGCGAGAGGAAGCAAGAGAGAGCTCGTGTGAGAGAGCAAGAGGGAGTGCGTGTGAGAGAGAGCAAGCGAGAGTGAAAGCAAGAGAGAGCAAGAGAGAGTGTGTGCGAGAGAGTGAAAGAGAGAGTACGTGCGAGAGAGAGCAAGATTGAGGGCAGGCGAGAGAGAGCAAGAGAGAGTGTGTGCGAGAGAGACCAAGAGAGAATGCATGTGAGAGAGAGCAAGAGAGAGTTTGTGTGAGATAGAGAGAGACAGAGTGCGTGTGAGATAGAGAGAAACAGAGTGCATGCGAGATAAAGAGAGACAGAGTGTGTGCGAGAGAGAGAGGGAGTGGGAGAGGAAGAGAGAGAGGGAGAGAGAGAGGGAGAGAGAGAGGGAGAGAGAGAGGGCGCTCGCGAGAGATAGAGAGGGAGGGAGAGGCAGCGCATGCGCGTGAGAGAGAGAGATAGAGAGAGAGAGCGCACGTCAGAAAGTGAGAGTGCGCACGAGATAGAGAGAGAGCGCGCACGCGCGAGAAAGAGATGGAATGTGTGCACGCGAGAAAGAGAGAGAGAGAGTGCACGCGAGAGAGAGAGAGCAGCGCGAGAGAGAGGGCATGCATGTGCAAGAGAGAGAGAGAGAGAGAAAGAGCACGCGCGCATGAGAAAGAGAGAGTGCGCTCACGCGAGAGAGAGAGAGAAAGTTTGAAAGTGTGTGCGAGAAACAGAGAGAGAGAGTGCGTGCGAGAGAGAGAGATGCGTGCAAGAGAGAGAGTGTGTGTAAGAGAGAGAGAGTGCGTGTGAAAGAGAGATAGTGCGTGCAAGAGAGAGAGAGGGTGCATGCAAGGGAGAGCAAGAGAGAGTGCGTGCGAGGGAGAGCAAGAGGGAGTGCATGCGAGAGAGAGCAAGAGAGAGTGAGTGCAAGAGAGAGCAAGAGTGAGTGCGTGTGAGAGAGTGCGAGAGTGCGTGCGAGAGAGAGCAAGAGAGAGTGCGTGTGAGAAAGAGCAAGAGAGAGTGCGTGCAAGAGGGAGCAAGAGAGAGCTCGTGTGAGAGAGCAAGAGGGAGTGCGTGTGAGAGAGAGCAAGCGAGAGTGAAAGCAAGAGAGAGCAAGAGAGAGTGTGTGCGAGAGAGTGCAAGAGAGAGTACGTGCGAGAGAGAGCAAGATTGAGTGCAGGCGAGAGAGAGCAAGAGAGAGTGTGTGCGAGAGAGAGCAAGAGAGAATGCATGTGAGAGAGAGCAAGAGAGAGTTCATGTGAGATAGAGAGAGACAGAGTGCGTGTGAGATAGAGAGAAACAGAGTGCATGCGAGATACAGAGAGACAGAGTGTGTGCGAGAGAGAGAGGGAGTGGGAGAGGAAGAGAGAGAGGGAGAGAGGGAGAGAGAGAGGGAGAGAGAGAGGGCGCTCGCGAGAGATAGAGAGGGAGGGAGAGGCAGCGCACGCGCGTGAGAGAGAGAGATAGAGAGAGAGCACACGTGAGAAAGTGAGAGTGCGCACGAGATAGAGAGAGAGCGCGCACGCGCGAGAAATAGATGGAATGTGTGCACGCGAGAAAGAGAGAGAGAGAGTGCACGCGAGAGAGAGAGAGCAGCGCGAGAGAGAGAGAACGGCATGAGAGAGAGAGAGTGGCACGAAAGAGAGGGCATGCATGTGCAAGAGAGAGAGAGAGAGAGAAAGAGCACGCGCGCATGAGAAAGAGAGAGTGCGCTCACGCGAGAGAGAGAGAGAAAGTTTGAAAGTGTGTGCGAGAAACAGAGAGAGAGAGTGTGTGCGAGAGAGAGAGATGCGTGCGAGAGAGAGAGTGCGTGTAAGAGAGAGAGAGTGCGTGTGAAAGAGAGATAGTGTGTGCGAGAGAGAGAGAGTGCGTGCAAGGGAGAGCAAGAGAGAGTGCGTGCGAGGGAGAGCAAGAGAGAGAGCATGCGAAAGAAAGCAAGAGAGAGTGCGAGAGAGCAAGAGAGAGTGCATGCGAGAGAGAGTGAGAGTACATGTGAAAGAGAGCAAGAGAGAGTGCGTGCAAGAGAGAGAGACTGCGTGCGAAAGAGAGCAAGAGAGAGTGCATGCGAGAGAGAGCGAGAGTACATGTGAAAGAGAGCAAGAGAGAGTGCGTGCAAGAGAGAGAGATTGCGTGCGAAAGAGAGCAAGAGAGAGTGCATGTGAGAGAGAGCAAGAGAGAGTGCGTGCGAGAGGAAGCAAGAGAGAGCTCGTGTGAGAGAGCAAGAGGGAGTGCGTGTGAGAGAGAGCAAGCGAGAGTGAAAGCAAGAGAGAGCAAGAGAGAGTGTGTGCGAGAGAGTGAAAGAGAGAGTACGTGCGAGAGAGAGCAAGATTGAGGGCAGGCGAGAGAGAGCAAGAGAGAGTGTGTGCGAGAGAGACCAAGAGAGAATGCATGTGAGAGAGAGCAAGAGAGAGTTTGTGTGAGATAGAGAGAGACAGAGTGCGTGTGAGATAGAGAGAAACAGAGTGCATGCGAGATAAAGAGAGACAGAGTGTGTGCGAGAGAGAGAGGGAGTGGGAGAGGAAGAGAGAGAGGGAGAGAGAGAGGGAGAGAGAGAGGGAGAGAGAGAGGGCGCTCACGAGAGATAGAGAGGGAGGGAGAGGCAGCGCATGCGCGTGAGAGAGAGAGATAGAGAGAGAGAGCGCACGTGAGAAAGTGAGAGTGCGCACGAGATAGAGAGAGAGCGCGCACGCGCGAGAAAGAGATGGAATGTGTGCACGCGAGAAAGAGAGAGAGAGTGCACGCGAGAGAGAGAGAGCAGCGCGAGAGAGAGGGCATGCATGTGCAAGAGAGAGAGAGAGAGAGAAAGAGCACGCGCGCATGAGAAAGAGAGAGTGCGCTCACGCGAGAGAGAGAGAGAAAGTTTGAAAGTGTGTGCGAGAAACAGAGAGAGAGAGTGCGTGCGAGAGACAGAGATGCGTGCGAGAGAGAGAGTGCGTGTAAGAGAGAGAGAGTGCATGTGAAAGAGAGATAGTGTGTGCGAGAGAGAGAGAGTGCGTGCAAGGGAGAGCAAGAGAGAGTGCGTGCGAGGGAGAGCAAGAGAGAGAGCATGCGAAAGAAAGCAAGAGAGAGTGCGAGAGAGCAAGAGAGAGTGCATGCGAGAGAGAGCGAGAGTACATGTGAAAGAGAGCAAGAGAGAGTGCGTGCAAGAGAGAGAGACTGCGTGCGAAAGAGAGCAAGAGAGAGTGCATGTGAGAGAGAGCAAGAGAGAGTGCGTGCGAGAGGAAGCAAGAGAGAGCTCATGCGAGAGAGCAAGAGAGAGTGCGTGTGAGAGAGAGCAAGAGAGAGTGCATGCAAGAGACAGCAAGAGAGAATGTGTGCGAGAGAGTGCAAGAGAGAGTGCGTGCGAGAGAGAGGAAGAGAGAGTGCATGCGACAGAGAGCAAGAGAGAGTGTGTGCGAGAGAGAGCAAGAGAGAATGCATGCAAGAGAGAGCAAGAGAGAGTGCGTGCAAGAGAGTGCAAGAGAGATTGCGTGCGAGATAGAGAGAGACAGAGTGCGTGTGAGAAAGAGAGAAACAGAGTGCGTGCGAGATAAAGAGAGACAGAGTGTGTGTGAGAGAGAGAGGAGAGAGAGAGGGAGAGAGAGAGGGAGAGAGAGAGGGCGAGAGAGAGGGCACGTGCGAGAGATAGAATGGGAGGGAGAGTGAACACACGTGTGTGAGAGAAAGAGATAGAGAGACAGCGCACGTGAGAAAGAGAGAGCGCAAACGTGAAAGAGAGAGAGCATGCGTGCACGAGAAAGAGAGAGAGAGAGCGGGAGCGAGAGAGAGAGAGCGGCACGAGAGAGCGGCGTGAGAGAGAGAGCGTGCATGCACGAGAGAGAGAGAGAGATAGACCACACGCACAAGAGAAAGAGAGAGTGCGCTCGCGCTAGAGAGAGAGAGAAAGTGTGAAAGCATATGCGAGAGACAGAGAGAGAGATTGCGTGCGAGAGAGAGAGTGCGTGCGAGAGAGAGAGGGAGAGAGAGAGGAAGAGGGAGAGGGAGAGAGAGAGGGAGAGAGACAGTGCATGCACAAGAGATAGAGAGGGAATGAGAGGGAGCGCACGCACGTGAAAGAGAGAGATAGAGAGAGAGAGCGCACGTGAGAAAGAGAGTGCGCATGAGAAAGAGAGAGAGCGCGTGCGCAAGAGAAAGAGAGAGAGCACGCACGCATGAGAAAGAGAGAGAGCGCACATGTGAGAAAGAGAGAGAGAGAGCGCACGCGAGAGAGAGAGTGCATGCAAGAGAGAGAGAGTGCGTGCAAGGGAGAGCAAGAGAGAGTGCGTGCGAGGGAGAGCAAGAGAGAGTGCATGCGAGAGAGAGCAAGAGAGAGTGAGTGCGAGAGAGAGCAAGAGAGAGTGCGTGCGAGAGCGAGCGAGAGTGCGTGTGAGAGAGAGCAATAGAGATTCTGTGCAAGAGAGAGAGAGTGCATGTGAGAGAGAGAGGGTGCATGAGAGAGAGAGTGCATGCGAGAGAGAGTGCGTGCGAGAGATAGAAAGAGAGAGTACATGTGAGAGAGAGGAAGAGAGTGCGCGTGCGAGAAAGAGAGAGAGAGCACGTGCACAAGAAAGAGAGAGAGAGCGTGCCCGTGAGAGAGACAGCGGTGCAAGAGAGAGAGACAGAGCGGCACGAGAGTGAGAGAGCGCGCACAAGAGAGAGAACGAACGCACACGAGAGAGCATGCATGCTCAAGAGAGTGAGAGAGAGATAGAGCACGCATGCACGAGAAAGGGAGAGTGCGCTCGCGCGGAAGAGAGAAAGTGTGAGAGAGTGCATGCGACAGACAGAGATAGTGCATGCGAGAGAGAGATAATGCGTGTGAGAGAGAGAAAATGTGCGTGCAAGGGAGAGCAAGAGAGAGTGCGTGCGGGAGAGAGCAAGAAAGAGTGCGTGCGAGAGAGAGCAAGAGAGAGTGAGTGCGAGAGAGAGCAAGAGAGTGTGTGCGAGAGAGAGAGAGTGTGTGCGAGAGAGAGATTGTGCTTGTGAGAGAGAGAGAGTGCATTCGAGAGAGAGAGAGAGTGTGTGCGAGAGAGAGAAAGAGAGAGTGCGTGCGAGAGAGAGGAAGAGAGAGTGCATGTGAGAGAGAGCAAGAGAGAGTGTGTGCGAGAGAGAGCAAGAGAGAGTGCGTGCAAGAGAGTGCAAGAGAGATTGCATGCGAGATAGAGAGAGACAGAGTGCGTGTGAGATAGAGAGAAACAGAGTGCGTGCGAGATAAAGAGAGACAGAGTGTGTGTGAGAGAGAGAGGGGGAGAGAGAGGGAGAGGGAGATAGAGAGGGAGAGAGAGGGGGAGAGAGAGAGGGCACGTGCGAGAGACAGATTGTGCATTCGAGAGAGAGAGAGAGTGTGTGCGAGAGAGAGAAAGAGAGAGTGCGTGTGAGAGAGAGCAAGAGAGAGTTCTTGCGAGAGAGTGCAAGAGAGAGTGCGTGCGAGAGAGAGGAAGAGAGAGTGCATGCAAGAGAGAGCAAGAGAGAGTGTGCGCGAGAGAGAGCAAGAGAGAGTGCGTGCAAGAAAGTGCAAGAGAGATTGCATGCGAGATAGAGAGAGACAGAGTGCGTGTGAGATAGAGAGAAACAGAGTGCGTGCGAGATAAAGAGAGACAGAGTGTGTGCGAGAGAGAGAGGGAGAGAGAGAGGGAGAGGGAGAGAGAGAGAGAGAGAGAGGGAGAGAAAGAGGGCACACACGAGAGATAGAATGGGAAGGAGAGTGAGCACACGCGTGTGAGAGAGAGAGATAGAGAGACAGAGCTCACGTGAGAAAGAGAGAGCGCACACGTGAAAGAGAGAGAGCGCGCGTGCACGAGAAAGAGAGAGAGAGCGGGCGCGAGAGAGAGAGAGCGGCGCGTGAGTGAGAGAGAGCGGCACGAGAGAGAAAGTGTGAAAGCATATGTGAGAGACAGAGAGAGAGATTGCGTGCGAGAGAGAGAGTGTGCGAGAGAGAGGGTGCGCGCGAGATATAGAATGGGAGGGAGAGTGAGCACACGCATGTGAGAGAGAGAGATAGAGAGTTAGAGCGCATGTGAGAAAGAGAGCACGCACGACAAAGAGAGAGAGCGTGAGAAAGAGAGAGAGCACACGCATGCAAGAAAGAGTGAGAGCGCACACGCGAGAAAGAAAGAGAGAGAGTGCACGTGAGAGAGAGAGAGCGGCGCGAGAGAGATAGGGAGTGGCACGAGAGAGAGACAGAGCGGCGCGAGAGAGAGAGCGTGCATGCGCAAGAGAGAGAGAGAGATAGACCACGTGTGCATGAGAAAGAGAGAGTGCCTCGCGCAAAAGAGAGAGAGAGAAAGTGTGAAAGCGTGCGCAAGAGACAGAGAGAGAGTGCATGCGAGAGAGAGAGAGTGCGTGTGAGAGAGAGAGAGAGTGCATGCAAGGGAGAGCAAGAGAGAGTGTGTGCGAGGGAGAGCAAGAGGGAGTGCTTGCAAGAGCGAGCAAGAGAGAGTGAGTGCAAGAGAGAGCAAGAGTGAGTGCGTGTGAGAGACTGCGAGAGTGCGTGCAAGAGAGAGCAAGAGAGAATGCATGCAAGAGAGAGTGAGTGCATGTGAGAGAGAGTGAGTAAGAGCGAGTGCGTGCGAGAGAGAGCAAGAGAGAGTGCGTGTGAGAGAGAGCAAAAGAGAGTGCGTGCAAGAGAGAGCAAGAGAAAGTGTGTGTGAGAGAGCAAGAGAGATTGCGTGTTAGAGAGAGCAAGAGAGAGTGCATGCAAGAGAGAGCAAGAGAGAGTGCATGTTAGAGAGTGCAAGAGAGAGTGTGTGCGAGAGAGAGCAAGAGAGAATGCAAGTGAGAGAGAGCAAGAGAGAGTGCGTGCGAGATACTGCAAGACAGCGTGCGAGATAGAGAGAGACAGAGTGCGTGTGAGATAGAGTGAAACAGAGTGCGTGTGAGATAAAGAGAGACAGTGTGCGAGAGAGGGAGAGAGAGAGGGAGAGGGAGAGAGAGGGAGAGAGAGAGGGAGAGAGACAGTGCATGCACAAGAGATAGAGAGGGAGGGAGAGGGAGCGCACGCATGTGGAAGAGAGAGATAGAGAGAGAGAGCGCACGTGAGAAAGAGAGAGCGCGCACGAGAAAGAGAGAGAGCGCGCGCGCACAAGAAAGAGAGAGAGCGCACACGCGAGAAAGAGAGAGTGCACGCGAGAGAGAGAGTGCATGCGAGAGAGAGAGAGTGTGTGTGAGAGAGAGAGAGTGCGTGCAAGGGAGAGCAAGAGAGAGTGCATGCGAGAGAGAGCAAGAGAGAGTGTGTGCGAGAGAGTGCAAGAGAGAGTGCGTGCAAGAGAGAGGAAGCTAGAGTGCATGCGACAGAGAGCAAGAGAGAGTGTGTGCGAGAGAGAGCAAGAGAGAAAGCATGCGAGAGAGAGCAAGAGAGAGTGCGTGCAAGAGAGTGCAAGAGAGATTGCGTGCGAGATAGAGAGAGACAGAGTGCGTGTGAGAGAGAGAGAAACAGAGTGCGTGCGAGATAAAGAGAGACAGAGTGTGTGCGAGAGAGAGAGGGAGAGAGAGAGGGAGAGGGAGAGAGAGTGGGAGAGAGAGAGGGAGAGAGAGAGGGCGCACGCGAGAGATAGAATGGGAGGGAGAGTGAGCACACGCATGTGAGAGAGAGAGATAGAGAGACAGTGCGCACGTGAGAAAGAGAGAGCGCACACGTGAAAGAGAGAGAGAGCGGGCGTGAGAGAGAGAGAGCGGCACGCGAGAGCGGCGTGAGAGAGAGAGCATGCATGCACGAGAGAGAGAGAGAGGTAGACCACGCGCACATGAGAAAGAGAGAGTGCGCTCGCGCTAGAGAGAGAGAGAAAGTGTGAAAGCATATGCGAGAGACAGAAAGAGAGATTGTGTGCAAGAGAGAGAGAGTGCGTGTGAGAGAGAGAGGGAGAGTGAGAGGGAGAGGGAGAGAGAGAGGGAGAGAGAGAGGGAGAGAGAGAGGGAGAGAGACAGTGCATGCACAAGAGATAGAGAGGGAGGGAGAGGGAGCGCACGCACGTGAAAGAGAGAGATAGAGAGAGAGAGCGCACGTGAGAAAGAAAGAGCATGTACGAGAAAGAGAGAGAGCGCACACGCGATAAAGAGAGAGAGAGAGCGCACGCGAGAGAGAGAGAGTGCATGCGAGAGAGAGAGAGTGCGTGTGAGAGAGAGAGTGCATGCGAGAGAGAGAGAGTGCGTGCAAGGGAGAGCAAGAGAGAGTGCGTGTGAGGGAGAGCAAGAGAGAGTGCATGCGAGAGAGAGCAAGAGAGAGTGAGTGCGAGAGAGCAAGAGAGAGTGAGTGCGAGAGTGAGCAAGAGTGCGTGTGAGAGAGAGCAAGAGAGAGTGCGTGCAAGAGAGAGAGAGTGCGTGAGAGAGAGAGTGCATGCGAGAGAGAGTGCGTGCGAGAGATAGAAAGAGAGAGTACGTGCGAGAGAGAGCAAGAGAGTGCGCGTGCGAGAATAGAGAGAGAGCACGCGCACAAGAAAGAGAGAGAGAGTGTGCCCGTGTGAGAGAGAGCAGTGCAAGAGAGAGAGACAGAGCAGCACGAGAGTGCAAGAGCGCGCACAAGAGAGAGAGCGAACGCACACGAGAGAGAGAGGATGCATGCTCAAGAGAGTGAGAGAGAGATAGAGCACACATGCACGAGAAAGGGAGAGTGTGCTCGCGCGGAAGAGAGAAAGTGTGAAAGCATGTGAGAGAGAGAGAGAGTGAATGCGAGAGACAGAGATAGTGCGTGCGAGAGAGAGATAATGCATGTGAGAGAGAGAGAATGTGCGTGCAAGGGAGAGCAAGAGAGAGTGCGTGCGGGGGGAGAGCAAGAAAGAGTGCGTGTGAGAGAGAGCAAGAGATAGTGAGTGCGAGAGAGAGCAAGAGAGTGTGTGCGAGAGAGAGAGAGTGCGTGCGAGAGACAGATTGTGCATGTGAGAGAGAGAGAGTGCATGCGAGAGAGAGAGGGAGAGTGTGTGCGAGAGAGAGAAAGAGAGAGTGCGTGTGAGAGAGAGCAAGAGAGAGTGCTTGCGAGAGAGTGCAAGAGAGAGTGCGTGCGAGAGAGAGGAAGAGAGAGTGCATGCGAGAGAGAGCAAGAGAGAGTGTGTGTGAGAGAGAGCAAGAGAGAATGCATGCGAGAGAGAGCAAGAGAGAGTGTGTGCAAGAGAGTGCAAGAGAGATTGCATGCGCGATAGAGAGACAGAGTGCGTGTGAGATAGAGAGAAACAGAGTGTGTGCGAGATAAAGAGAGACAGAGTGTGTGTGAGAGAGAGAGGGGGAGAGAGAGGGAGAGGGAGATAGAGAGGGAGAGAGAGGGGGAGAGAGAGATGGCACGTGCGAGAGACAGATTGTGCATGTGAGAGAGAGAGTGCATGCGAGAGAGAGAGGGAGAGTGTGTGCGAGAGAGAGAAAGAGAGAGTGCGTGTGAGAGAGAGCAAGAGAGAGTGCTTGCGAGAGAGTGCAAGAGAGAGTGCGTGAGAGAGAGAGCAAGAGAGTGTGCGTGCAAGAGAGAGCGAGTGCGTGCAAGAGAGAGAGAGCAAGTGTGAGTGCGTGCGAGAGAGAGCAAGAGAGAGTGCGTGTGAGAGAGAGCAAAAGAGAGTGCGTGCAAGAGGGAGCAAGAGACAGTGCATGTGAGAGAGCAAGAGAGAGTGTGTGTTAGAGAGAGCAAGAGAGAGTGCATGCAAGAGAGAGCCAGAGAGAGTGCATGCAAGAGAGTGCAAGAGATAATGTGTGCAAGAGAGAGCAAGAGAGAATGCAAGTGAGAGAGAGCAAGAGAGAGTGCGTGCAAGATAGTGCAAGACAGCTTGCGAGATAGAGAGAGACAGAGTGCGTGTGAGATAGAGAGAAACAGAGTGCGTGTGAGATAAAGAGAGACAGAGTGTGTGCGAGAGAGAGAGGGAGAGCGAGAGGGAGAGGGAGAGAGAGAGGCAGAGAGAGAGGGAGAGAGACAGTGCATGCACAAGAGATAGAGAGGGAGGGAGAAGGAGCGCACGCACGTGAAAGAGAGAGATAGAGAGAGAGAGCGCACATGAGAGAGAGAGAGAGCGCGCACGCACAAGGAAGAGAGAGAGCGCACACGCAAGAAAGAGAGAGAGCGCATGCGAGAGAGAGAGTGCATGCGAGAGAGAGAGTGCATGCGAGAGAGAGAGAGTGCGTGCGAGAGAGAGAGAGTGCGTGCAAGGGAGAGCAAGAGAGAGTGCATGCGAGAGAGAGCAAGAGAGAGTGTGTGCGAGAGAGTGCAAGAGAGAGTGCGTGTGAGAGAGAGCAAGAGAGAGTTCTTGCGAGAGAGTGCAAGAGAGAGTGCATGCGAGAGAGAGGAAGAGAGAGTGCATGTGAGAGAGAGCAAGAGAGAGTGTGCGCGAGAGAGAGCAAGAGAGAGTGCGTGCAAGAAAGTGCAAGAGAGATTGCGTGCGAGATAGAGAGAGACAGAGTGCGTGTGAGATAGAGAGAAACAGAGTGCGTGCGAGATAAAGAGAGACAGAGTGTGTGCGAGAGAGAGAGGGAGAGAGAGAGGGAGAGGGAGAGAGAGAGGGAGAGAGAGAGGGAGAGAAAGAGGGCACACGCGAGAGATAGAATGGGAGGGAGAGTGAGCACACGCGTGTGAGAGAGAGAGATAGAGAGACAGAGCTCATGTGAGAAAGAGAGAGCGCACACGTGAAAGAGAGAGAGCGCGCGTGCACGAGAAAGAGAGAGAGAGCGGGCGCGAGAGAGAGAGAGCGGCGCATGAGTGAGAGAGAGCGGCACGAGAGAGAAAGTGTGAAAGCATATGTGAGAGACAGAGAGAGAGATTGTGTGCGAGAGAGAGAGTGTGCGAGAGAGAGGGTGCGCGCGAGAGATAGAATGGGAGGGAGAGTGAGCACACGCATGTGAGAGAGAGTGAGAGCGCACATGCGAGAAAGAAAGAGAGAGAGTGCACGTGAGAGAGAGAGAGCGGCGCGAGAGAGATAGGGAGTGGCACGAGAGAGAGACAGAGCAGCGCGAGAGAGAGAGCGTGCATGCGCAAGAGTGAGAGAGAGACAAACCACGTGTGCATGAGAAAGAGAGAGTGCCTCGCGCAAAAGAGAGAGAGAGAAAGTGTGAAAGCGTGCGCAAGAGACAGAGAGAGAGTGCGTGCGAGAGAGAGTGCGTGCGAGAGAGAGGGTGCGCGCGAGAGATAGAATGGGAGGGAGAGTGAGCACACGCGTGTGAGAGAGAGAGATAGAGAGATAGAGCGCATGTGAGAAAGAGAGAGCGCGCACGAGAAAGAGAGAGAGCGTGCACGCGTGAGAAAGAGAGAGTGCGCATGCGTGCAAGAAAGAGAGAGAGCGCGCACGCGAGAAAATAAGAGAGAGAGTGCACGTGAGAGAGAGAGAGTGGCGCGAGAGAGATAGGGAGCGGCACGAGAGAGAGAGCGGCGCGAGAGAGAGAGCGTGCATGCGCAACAGAGAGAGAGAGATAGACCACGCGTGCATGAGAAAGAGAGAGTGCACTCGCGCAAAAGAGAGAGAGAGAAAGTGTGAAAGCGTGCGCGAGAGACAGAGAGAGATTGCGTGCGAGAGAGAGTGTGTGCGAGAGAGAGAGTGCATGCGAGAGAGAGAGAGTGCGTCTGACAGAGAGAGAGTGCATGCAAGGGAGAGCAAGAGAGAGTGCGTGCGAGGGAGAGCAAGAGAGAGTGAGCGCAAGAGAGAGCAAGAGAGAGTGCATGTGAGAGAGTGCAAGAGTGCATGCGAGAGAGAGCAAGAGAGTGTGCGTGCAAGAGAGAGCGAGTGCGTGCAAGAGAGAGAGAGCAAGTGCGAGTGCGTGCGAGAGAGAGCAAGAGAGAGTGCGTGTGAGAGAGAGCAAAAGAGAGTGCGTGCAAGAGGGAGCAAGAGACAGTGCGTGTGAGAGAGCAAGAGCGAGTGCGTGCGAGAGAGAGCAAGAGAGAGTGCATGCAAGAGAGAGCCAGAGAGAGTGCATGTTAGAGAGTGCAAGAGAGAATGTGTGCGAGAGAGAGCAAGAGAGAATGCAAGTGAGAGAGAGCAAGAGAGAGTGCGTGCGAGATACTACAAGACAGCGTGCGAGATAGAGAGAGACAGAGTGCGTGTGAGATAGAGTGAAACAGAGTGCGTGTGAGATAAAGAGAGACAGAGTGTGTGCGAGAGAGAGAGGGAGAGAGAGAGGGAGAGAGACAGTGCATGCACAAGAGATAGAGAGGGAGGGAGAGGGAGCGCACGCATGTGAAAGAGAGAGATAGAGAGAGAGAGCGCACGTGAGAAAGAGAGAGCGCGCACGAGAAAGAGAGAGAGCGCGCGCGCACAAGAAAGAGAGAGAGCGCACATGCGAGAAAGAGAGAGAGCGCACGCGAGAGAGAGAGTGCATGCGAGAGAGAGAGAGTGCGTGCGAGAGAGAGAGAGTGCGTGCAAGGGAGAGCAAGAGAGAGTGCATGCAAGAGAGAGCAAGAGAGAGTGTGTGCGAGAGAGAGCAAGAGAGAATGCATGCGAGAGAGAGCAAGAGGGAGTGCGTGCAAGAGAGTGCAAGAGAGATTGCGTGCGAGATAGAGAGAGACAGAGTGCGTGTGAGAGAGAGAGAAACAGAGTGCATGCGAGATAAAGAGAGACAGAGGGTGTGTGCGAGAGAGAGAGGGAGAGAGAGAGGGAGAGGGAGAGAGAGCGGGAGAGAGAGAGGGAGAGAGAGAGGGCGCACGCGAGAGATAGAATGGGAGGCAGAGTGAGCACACGCATGTGAGAGAGAGAGATAGAGAGACAGTGCGCACGTGAGAAAGAGAGAGCGCACACGTGAAAGAGAGAGAGAGAGCGGGCGCGAGAGAGAGAGAGCGGCACGCGAGAGCGGCGTGAGAGAGAGAGCATGCATGCACAAGAGAGAGAGAGAGATAGACCACGCGCACATGAGAAAGAGAGAGTGCTCTCGCGCTAGAGAGAGAGAGAAAGTGTGAAAGCATATGCGAGAGACAGAGAGAGAGATTGCGTGCAAGAGAGAGAGAGTGCGTGCGAGAGAGAGAGGGAGAGGGAGAGGGAGAGAGAGAGGGAGAGAGAGAGGGAGAGAGAGAGGGAGAGAGACAGTGCATGCGCAAGAGATAGAGAGGGAGGGAGAGGGAGCACACGCACGTGAAAGAGAGATAGAGAGAGAGAGCGCACGTGAGAAAGAGAGAGCGTGCACGAGAAAGAGAGAGAGCGCACACGCGATAAAGAGAGAGAGAGAGCGCACGCGAGAGAGAGAGTGCATGCGAGAGAGAGAGAGTGCACGCGAGAGAGAGAGTGCATGCGAGAGAGAGAGTGCGTGCAAGGGAGAGCAAGAGAGAGTGCGTGTGAGGGAGAGCAAGAGAGAGTGCATGCGAGAGAGAGCAAGAGAGAGTGAGTGCGAGAGAGCAAGAGAGAGTGAGTGCGAGAGCGAGCGAGAGTGCGTGTGAGAGAGAGCAAGAGAGAGTGCATGCAAGAGAGAGAGAGTGCGTGAGAGAGAGAGTGCATGCGAGAGATAGAAAGAGAGAGTACGTGCGAGAGAGAGCAAGAGAGTGCACGTGCGAGAAAGAGAGAGAGCACGCGCACAAGAAAGAGAGAGAGAGCGTGCCCGTGTGAGTGAGAGCAGTGCAAGAGAGAGAGACAGAGCAGCACGAGAGTGCAAGAGCGCGCACAAGAGAGAGAGCGAACGCACACGAGAGAGAGAGCATGCATGCTCAAGAGAGTGAGAGAGAGATAGAGCACACATGCACGAGAAAGGGAGAGTGTGCTCGCGCGGAAGAGAGAAAGTGTGAAAGCATGTGAGAGAGAGAGAGAGTGCATGCGAGAGACAGAGATAGTGCGTGCGAGAGAGAGATAATGCATGTGAGAGAGAGAGAATGTGCGTGCAAGGGAGAGCAAGAGAGAGTGCGTGCGGGGGAGAGCAAGAAAGAGTGCGTGTGAGAGAGAGCAAGAGATAGTGAGTGCGAGAGAGAGCAAGAGAGTGTGTGCGAGAGAGAGAGAGTGCGTGCGAGAGACAGATTGTGCATGTGAGAGAGAGAGAGTGCATGCGAGAGAGAGAGGGAGAGTGTGTGCGAGAGAGAGAAAGAGAGAGTGCGTGTGAGAGAGAGCAAGAGAGAGTGCTTGCGAGAGAGTGCAAGAGAGAGTGCGTGCGAGAGAGAGGAAGAGAGAGTGTGTGTGAGAGAGAGCAAGAGAGAATGCATGCGAGAGAGAGCAAGAGAGAGTGCGTGCAAGAGAGTGCAAGAGAGATTGCATGCGAGATAGAGAGACAGAGTGCGTGTGAGATAGAGAGAAACAGAGTGCGTGCGAGATAAAGAGAGACAGAGTGTGTGTGAGAGAGAGAGGGGGAGAGAGAGGGAGAGGGAGATAGAGAGGGAGAGAGAGAGGGAGAGAGAGAGGGCACGTGCGAGAGACAGATTGTGCATGTGAGAGAGAGAGAGTGCATGCGAGAGAGAGAGGGAGAGTGTGTGCGAGAGAGAGAAAGAGAGAGTGTGTGTGAGAGAGAGCAAGAGAGAGTGCTTGCGAGAGAGTGCAAGAGAGAGTGCGTGTGAGAGAGAGGAAGAGAGAGTGCATGCGAGAGAGAGCAAGAGAGAGTGTGTGCGAGAGAGAGCAAGAGAGAATGCATGCGAGAGAGAGCAAGAGAGAGTGCGTGCAAGAGAGTGCAAGAGAGATTGCATGCGAGATAGAGAGACAGAGTGCGTGTGAGATAGAGAGAAACAGAGTGCGTGCGAGATAAAGAGAGACAGAATGTGTGTGAGAGAGAGAGGGGGAGAGAGAGGGAGAGGGAGAGAGAGAGGGAGAGAGAGGGAGAGAGAGAGGGCGCGTGCGAGAGATAGAATGGGAGGGAGAGTGAGGACATGAGTGTGAGAGAGAGATAGAGAGACAGAGCGCACGTGAGAAAGAGAGAGCGCACACGTGAAAGAGAGAGCGCGCGTGCACGAGAAAGAGAGAGAGAGAGAGCAGGCGCAAGAGAAGGACAGCGGCGCGTGAGAGAGAGAGAGCGGCACAAGAGAGCGGCGTGAGAGAGAGAGCATGCATGCACGAGAGAGAGAGAGATATAGACCACGCGCACATGAGAAAGAGAGAGTGCACTCGCGCTAGAGAGAGAGAAAGTGTGAAAGCATATGCGAGAGACAGAGAGAGAGATTGCGTGCGAGAGAGAGAGAGAGTGCGTGCGAGAGAGAGGGTGCGCGCGAGAGATAGAATGGGAGGGAGAGTGAGCACACGCGTGTGAGAGAGAGAGATAGAGAGATAGAGCGCATGTGAGAAAGAGAGAGCGCGCACGAGAAAGAGAGAGAGCGTGCACGCGCGAGAAAGAGAGAGGGCGCGTGCGTGCAAGAAAGAGAGAGAGCGCGCACGCGAGAAAATAAGAGAGTGAGTGCACGTGAGAGAGAGAGAGTGGCGCGAGAGAGATAGGGAGCGGCACGAGAGAGAGAGCGGCGCGAGGGAGAGAGCTTGCATGCGCAAGAGTGAGAGAGAGATAGACCACGCGGGCATGAGAAAGAGAGAGTGCACTCGCGCAAAAGAGAGAGAGAAAGTGTGAAAGCGTGCGCGAGAGACAGAGAGAGATTGCGTGCGAGAGAGAGTGTGTGCGAGAGAGAGAGTGCATGCGAGAGAGAGAGAGTGCGTCTGACAGAGAGACAGTGCATGCAAGGGTGAGCAAGAGAGAGTGCGTGTGAGGGAGAGCAAAAGAGAGTGCGTGCGAGAGAGAGCAAGAGAGAGTGAGTGCAAGAGAGAGCAAGAGAGAGTGCGTGTGAGAGAGTGCAAGAGTGCGTGCAAGAGAGAGCAAGAGAGTGTGCGTGCAAGAGAGAGCGAGTGCGTGCAAGAGAGAGAGAGCAAGCGCGAGTGCGTGCGAGAGAGAGCAAGAGAGAGTGCGTGTGAGAGAGAGCAAAAGAGAGTGCGTGCAAGAGGGAGCAAGAGACAGTGCGTGTGAGAGAGCAAGAGAGAGTGTGTGTTAGAGAGAGCAAGAGAGAGTGCATGCAAGAGAGAGCCAGAGAGAGTGCATGCAAGAGAGTGCAAGAGAGAATGTGTGCAAGAGAGAGCAAGAGAGAATGCAAGTGAGAGAGAGCAAGAGAGAGTGCGTGCAAGATAGTGCAAGACAGCTTGCGAGATAGAGAGAGACAGAGTGCGTGTGAGATAGAGAGAAACAGAGTGCGTGTGAGATAAAGAGAGACAGAGTGTGTGCGAGAGAGAGAGGGAGAGCGAGAGGGAGAGGGAGAGAGAGAGGCAGAGAGAGAGGGAGAGAGACAGTGCATGCACAAGAGATAGAGAGGGAGGGAGAAGGAGCGCACGCACGTGAAAGAGAGAGATAGAGAGAGAGAGCGCACATGAGAGAGAGAGAGCGCGCGCGCACAAGGAAGAGAGAGAGCGCACACGCAAGAAAGAGAGAGAGCACACGCGAGAGAGAGAGTGCATGCGAGAGAGAGAGTGCATGCGAGAGAGAGAGTGCATGCGAGAGAGAGAGAGTGCGTGCAAGGGAGAGCAAGAGAGAGTGCATGCGAGGGAGAGCAAGAGAGAGTGAGTGCGAGACTGAGCGAGTGTGTGTGTGTGAGAGAGCAAGAGAGAGTGCGTGCAAGAGAGAGAGGGTGCGTGTGATAGAGATAGAGTGCGTGAGAGAGAGAGTGCATGCGAGAGAGAGTGCGTGCGAGAGATAGAAAGAGAGAGTAGGTGCGAGAGAGAGCAAGAGAGTGCGCGTGCGAGAAAGAGAGAGAGTGCACGCACACAAGAAAGAGAGAGAGAGCGTGCCCGTGAGAGAGAGCGGTGCAAGAGAGAGAGAGAGAGTGGCACGAGAGTGAGAGAGAGATAGAGCACGCATGCACGAGAAAGGGAGAGTGCGCTCGCGCGAAAGAGAGAAAGTGTGAAAGCGTGTGAGAGAGAGAGAGAGAGTGCGTGTGATAGACAGAGATAGTGAGAGCGAGAGAGAGATAATGCGTGTGAGAGAGAGAGAATGTGCGTGCAAGGGAGAGCAAGAGAGAGTGCGTGCGGGGGAGAGCAAGTAAGAGTGCGTGCGAGAGAGAGCAAGAGAGTGTGTGCGATAGAGAGAGAGTGCGTGCGAGAGAGAGATTGTGCTTGTGAGAGAGAGAGAGTGCATGCGAGAAGAGAGAGAGAGTGTGTGCGAGAGAGAGAAAGAGAAAGTGCGTGTGAGAGAGAGCAAGAGAGAGTGCTTGCGAGAGAGTGCAAGAGAGATTGTATGCGAGATAGAGAGAGACAGAATGCGTGTGAGATAGAGAGAAACAGAGTGCGTGCGAGGTAAAGAGAGACAGAGTGTGTGCAAGAGCGAGAGGGAGAGAGAGAGGGAGAGGGAGAGAGAGAGGGAGAGAGAGAGGGCGCGTGCGAGAGATAGAGAGGGAGGCAGAGGGAGCACATGTGTGCGAGAGAGAGAGATAGAGAGAGAGAGAGCGCACGTGAGAAAGAGAGAGCGTGCATGAGAAAGAGAGAGAGCGCGTGTGCATGAGAAAGAGAGAGAGAGCACGCGTGAGAGAGAGAGAGCGGTGTGAGAGAGAGAGAGAGAGCGGCATGAGAGAGCGGCACAAGAGAGAGAGCGTGTATGCACAAGAGAGAGAGAGAGAGATACACCACGCGCGCATGAGAAAGAGAGAGTGCGCTCACGCGAGAGAGAGAGAGAAAGTGTGAAAGCATATGCGAGAGACAGAGAGAGAGAGTGCGTGCGAGAGAGAGAGTGCGTACAAGAGAGAGAGTGCGTGCGAGAGAGAGGGAGTGCGTGTGAGAGAGAGAGTGACAGAATGCATGTGAGATAGAGAGAAACAGAGTGCGTGCAAGATAAAGAGAGACAGTGTGTGCAAGGAGAGAGAGAGAGGGAGAGAGAGAGGCAGAGAGCGAGGGAGAGAGAGAGGGCGCGCGCGAGAGATAGAGAGGGAGGGAGAGGGAGCGCACACGTGCGAGAGAGAGAGATAGAGAGAGAGTGCACATGAGAAAGTGAGAGCACGCACGAGAGAGAGAGCGGACACACGTGAAAAAGAGAGAGAGAGCATGCGCGTGAGAAAGAGAGAGAGAGCACGCGCGAGAGAGAGAGAGAGAGCGGCGTGAGAGAGAGAGCGTGCATGCGCAAGAGAGAGAGAGATATAGAGCACGCGCACATGAGAAAGAGAGAGTGCGCACGCGCGAGAGAGAGAGAGAAAGTGTGAAAGCTTGTGCAAGAGACAGAGAGAGACAGTGCGTGCGAGAGAGAGAGAGTGCGTGCGAGAGAGAAAGGGCGTGCGAGAGGGAGAGTGTGTGCGAGGGAGAGCAAGAGAGAGTGCGTGCGAGAGAGAGCAAGAGAGAGTGAGTTCGAGAGAGAGCAAGAGAGAGTGCATGCGAGAGAGAGCAAGACAGAGTGCGTGCAAGAGAGAGAAAGTGCATGTGAGAGAGAGAGAGCAAGAGCGAGTGCGTGCGAGAGAGAGCAAGAGAGAGTGCGTGCAAGAGGGTGCAAGAGAGAGCTCGTGCAAGGGAAAAGAGGGAGTGCGTGTGAGAGAGAGCAAGAGAGAGTGCATGCAAGAGAGAACAAGAGAGAGTGTGTGCGAGAGTGCAAGAGAGATTGCGTGCGAGAGAGAGCAAGAGAGAGTGCGTGTGAGAGAGAGCAAGAGAGAGTGTGTGCGCGAGAGAGCAAGAGAGAATGCATGCGAGAGAGAGCAAGAGAGAGTGCATGCCAGAAAGTGCAAGAGAGATTGCGTGCGAGATAGAGAGAGACAGAGTGCGTGTGAGATAAAGAGCGACAGAGTGTGTACGAGAGAGAGAGGGAGAGAGAGGGAGAGGTAGAGAGAGAGGGAGAGAGAGAGGGAGAGAGAGGGAGAGAGAGAGGGAGAGAGAGGGCACGCGCGAGAGATAGAGAGGGAGGGAGAGGGAGCACATGCGTGCGAGAGAGAGAGATAGAGAGAGAGACCGCGCTTGCAAGAGAAAGAGAGAGAGCGCGCTTGCAAGAGAAAGAGAGAGAGAGCGCGCGCGAGAGAGAGAGAGCGGCGCGAGAGAGAGAGAGCGGCACAAGAGGGAGAGAGAGCGGCGTGTGAGAGAGAGCGTGCATGCGCAAGAGAGAGAGAGAGAGATAGACCACGCGTGCATGAGAAAGAGAGAGGGCACTCACGCAAAAGAGAGAGAAAGAAAGTGTAAAAGCGTGTGCGAGAGACAGAGAGAGAGAGTGCGTGCGAGAGAGAGTGTGTGCGAGAAAGAGAGTGCATGTGAGAGAGAGAGAGTGCATGTGTGAGAGAGAGAGTGCATGCAAGGGAGAGCAAGAGAGAGTGCGTGCGAGGGAGAGCAAGAGAGAGTGCGTGCGAGAGAGAGCAAGAGAGAGTGAGTGCAAGAGAGAGCAAGAGAGAGTGCGTGTGAGAGAGTGCGAGAGTGCGTGCGAGAGAGAGCAAGAGAGAGTGCGTGCAAGAGAGAGCGAAAGCATGCGAGAGAGAGAGAGCAAGAGCGAGTGCGTGCGAGAGAGAGCAAGACAGAGTGCGTGTGAGAGAGAGCAAAAGAGAGTGCGTGTAAGAGGGAGCAAGAGAGAGTGCATGTGAGAAATCAAGAGAGAGTGCATGTTAGAGAGAGCAAGAGAGAGTGCATGCAAGACAGAGCCAGAGAGAGTGCTTGCAAGAGAGTGCAAGAGAGAGTGTGTGCGAGAGAGAGCAAGAGAGAATGCAAGTGAGAGAGAGCAAGAGAGAGTGCGTGCAAGATAGTGCAAGACAGAGTGCGAGATGGAGAGAGACAGAGTGCGTGTCAGATAGAGAGAAACAGAGTGCGTGCGAGGTAAAGAGAGACAGATTGTGTGCAAGAGAGAGAGGGAGAGAGAGAGGGAGAGGGAGAGAGAGAGGGAGAGAGAGAGGGAGAGAGAGAGGTCGCGTGCAAGAGATAGAGAGGGAGGCAGAGGGAGCACACGTGTGCGAGAGAGAGAGATAGAGAGAGAGAGCGCACGTGAGAAAGAGAGAGCACGCATCAGAAAGAGAGAGAGCGCGCGTGCACAAGAAAGGGAGAGAGAGAGCACACGCGAGAGAGAGAGAGCGGCGCGAGAGAGAGAGAGAGCGGCATTAGAGAGCGGCACGAGAGAGAGAGCGTGCATGCGCAAGAGAGAGAGAGAGAGATAGACCATGCGCGCATGAGAAAGAGAGAGTGCGCTCGCGCGAGAGAGAGAAAGTGTGAAAGCATATGCGAGAGACAAAGAGAGAGAGTGCGTGCGAGAGAGAGAGAGTGCGTGCGAGAGAGAGAGTGCATGCGAGAGAGAGAGTGCGTGCAAGAGGGAGCAAGAGAGAGCTCATGCAAGGGAAAAGAGGGAGTGCGTGTGAGAGAGAGCAAGAGAGACTGCATGCAAGACAGAGCAAGAGAGAGTGTGTGCGAGAGAGAGCAAGAGAGAATGCATGCGAGATAGAGAGAGACAGAGTGCGTGCTAGAGAGAGAGGGGGAGAGAGAGGGAGAGGGAGAGAGAGAGGGAGAGAGAGAGGGAGAGAGAGGGTACACGCAAGAGATAGAGAGGGAGGGGAGAGGGAGAACATCCGTGTGAGAGATAGAGATTGAGAGAGAGAGCACACGAGAAAAAGAGAGAGCGCGCTTGCGAGAGAAAGCGAGAGAGAGAGCGCGCGCGAGAGGGAGAGAGCGGCGCGAGAGAGAGCGGCACAAGAGGGAGAGAGAGCGGTGTGTGAGAGAGAGCGTGCATGTGCAAGAGAGAGAGAGAGATAGACCACGCGTGCATGAGAAAGAGAGAGTGCACTCGCGCAAAAGAGAGAGAGAGAAAGTGTAAAAGCGTGTGCGAGAGACAGAAAGAGAGAGTGCGTGCGAGAGAGAGTGTGTGCGAGAGAGAGAATGCATGCGAGAGAGAGAGAGTGCGTGTGAGAGAGAGAGAGTGCGTGCAAGGGAGAGCAAGAGAGAGTGCGTGCGAGAGAGAGCAAGAGAGACTGCGTGCGAGAGAGAGAGCAAGAGAGAGTGCGTGTGAGAGAGAGCAAAAGAGAGTGCGTGCAAGAGGGAGCCAGAGAGAGTGCATGCAAGAGAGTGTAAGAGAGAGTGTGTGCGAGAGAGAGCAAGAGAGAATGCAAGCGAGAGAGAGCAAGAGAGAGTGCGTGCGAGATAGTGCAAGGCAGCGTGCGAGATAGAGAGAGACAGAGTGCGTGCGAGATAAAGAGAGACAGAGTGTGTGCCAGAGAAAGAGGGAGAGAGAGAGGGAGAGGGAGAGAGAGAGGGAGAGAGAGAGGGAGAGAGACAGTGCATGCGCAAGAGATAGAGAGGGAGGGAGAGGAAGGCACGCACGTGAAAGAGAGAGATAGAGAGAGAGTGCGCACATGAGAAAGAGAGAGCACGCACGAGAAAGAGAGAGAGCGCGCGCGAGAAAGTGAGAGAGCGCGCGCGCGAGGAAGAGAGAGAGCGCACACACGAGAAAGAGAGAGAGAGAGCGCACGCGTGAGAGTGCATGCGAGAGAGAGAGAGTGCATGTGAGAGAGATTGCATGCGAGAGAAAGAGAGTGCAAGCAAGGGAGAGCAAGAGAGAGTGCATGCGAGGGAGAGCAAGAGAGAGTGCGTGCGAGAGAGAGCAAGAGAGAGTGAGTGCGAGAGCGAGCGAGAGTTCGTGTGAGAGAGAGCGAGAGAGAGTGCGTGCAAGAGAGAGAGAGTGCGTGTGAGGGAGAGAGAGTGCCTGCGAGAGAGAGTGCATGCGAGAGAGAGTGCGTGCGAGAGATAGAAAGAGAGAGTAGGTGTGAGAGAGAGCAAGAGAGTGCGCGTGCGAGAAAGAGAGAGAGAGCACGCGCACAAGAAAGAGAGAGAGAGCATGCCCATGAGAGAGAGAGCGGTGCAAGAGAGAGAGAGAGCGGCACGAGAGTGAGAGAGCGCGCACAAGAGAGAGAGCAAATGCACACGAGAGAGAGAGCATGCATGCTCAAGAGAGAGAGAGAGAGATAGAGCATGCATGGACGAGAAAGGGAGAGTGCGCTCGTGCGGAAGAGATAAAGTGTGAAAGCATGTGAGAGAGAGAGATTGAGTGCGTGCGAGAGACAGAGATAGTGCATGCAAGAGAGAGATAATGCATGTGAGAGAGAGAGAATGTGCGTGCAAGGGAGAGCAAGAGAGAGTGCGTGCGGGGAAGAGCAAGAGAGAGTGAGTGCGAGAGAGAG
Source organism: Isurus oxyrinchus (assembly GCA_026770705.1). Taxonomy (NCBI): domain Eukaryota; kingdom Metazoa; phylum Chordata; class Chondrichthyes; order Lamniformes; family Lamnidae; genus Isurus; species Isurus oxyrinchus. The sequence continues at coordinate 60,838,497 of JANJGN010000011.1, read as the reverse complement.
CAAGAGAGAGTGAGTGCGAGAGAGAGCAAGAGAGGGTGTGCAAGAGAGAGATTGTGCTTGTGAGAGAGAGAGAGAGTGCATGCGAGAGAGAGAGAGATTGTGTGCGAGAGAGAGAAAGAGAGAGTGCGTGTGAGAGAGAACAAGAGAGATTGCGTGCGAGATAGAGAGAGACAGAATACGTGTGAGATAGAGAGAAACAGAGTGCGTGCAAGGTAAAGAGAGACAGAGTGTGTGCAAGAGAGAGAGGGAGAGAGAGAGGGAGAGAGAGAGGGCGCATGTGAGAGATAGAGAGGGAGGCAGAGGGAGCACATGGGTGCGAGAGAGAGAGATAGAGAGAGAGAGCGCACGTGAGAAAGAGAGAGCGCGCATGAGAAAGAGAGAGAGCGCGCGTGCACGAGAAAGAGAGAGAGAGAGCCCGCGCGAGAGAGAGAGAGCGGCGTGAGAGAGAGAGAGAGCGGCATGAGAGAGTGGCACAAGAGAGAGAGCGTGCATGCGCAAGAGAGAGAGAGAGAGAGATAGACCACGCGCACATGAGAAAGAGAGAGTGCGCTCGCGCGAGAGAGAGAGAGAGTGTGTGAAAGCATATGCGAGAGACAGAGAGAGAGAGTGCGTGCGAGAGAGAGAGAGTGCGTGCGAGAGAGAGATAATGCGTGTGAGAGAGAGAGAATGTGCGTGCAAGGGACAGCAAGAGAGAGTGCGTGCGGGGGAGAGCAAGAAAGAGTGCGTGCGAGAGAGAGCAAGAGAGAGTGAGTGCGAGAGAGAGCAAGAGAGCGTGTGCGAGAGAGAGAGAGTGCATGCGAGAGAGAGATTGTGCTTGTGAGAGAGAGAGAGTGCATGCGAGAGAGAGAGATAGTGTGTGCAAGAGGGAGAAAGAGAGAGTGCGTGTGAGACAGAGCAAGAGAGAGTGCTTGCGAGATAGAGAGAGACAGAATGCGTGTGAGATAGAGAGAAACAGAGTGCGTGCGAGGTAAAGAGAGACAGAGTGTGTGCAAGAGAGAGAGGGAGAGAGAGAGGGAGAGGGAGAGAGAGGGAGAGAGAGTGAGAGAGAGAGGGCACGTGCAAGAGATAGAGAGGGAGGCAGAGGGAGCACACACGTGTGCGACAGAGAGAGATAGAGAGAGAGAGCACACGTGAGAAAGAGAGAGCGCGCATGAGAAAGAGAGAGAGCGCGAGTGCACGAGAAAGAGAGAGAGCGAGCACGCGCGAGAGAGAGAGAGCGGCGCGCGAGAGAGAGAGAGCGGCATGAGAGAGCGGCACGAGAGAGAGAGCGTGCATGCGCAAGAGAGAGAGAGAGATGGACCATGCGCGCATGAGAAAGGGAGAGTGCGCTCGCGCGAGAGAGAGAGAGAAAGTGTGAAAGCATATGGGAGAGACAGAGAGAGAGAGTGCGTGCGAGAGAGAGAGAGTGCGTGCGAGAGAGAGAGAGTGCGTGTGAGAGAGAGAGAGACAGAGTGCATGTGAGATAGAGAGAAACAGATTGCGTGCGAGATAAAGAGTGACAGTGTGTGCAAGAGAGAGAGGGAGAGGGAGTGAGAGAGGCAGAGAGCGAGGGAGAGAGAGAGGGCACGCGTGAGAGATAGAGAGGGAGGGAGAGGGAGCGCACATGCGAGAGAGAGAGAGATAGAGAGAGAGAGTGCACGTGAGAAAGAGAGAGCACGCACGAGAGAGAGAGCGCACGACGCGTGAAAAAGAGAGAGAGCACACGCGAGAGAAAGAGAGAGAGAGCACGCGCAAGAGAGAGAGAGCGGCGTGAGAGAGAGAGAGTGCATGCGCAAGAGAGAGAGAGATATAGAGCACGCGCTCATGAGAAAGAGAGAGTGCGCACGCGCGAGAGAGAGAGAGAAAGTGTGAAAGTTTGTGCAAGAGACAGAGAGAGACGGTGCGTGCGAGAGAGAGAGAGTGCGTGCGAGAGAGAGAGTGCGTGCGAGAGAGAGAGAGTGCGTGCGAGGGAGAGCAAGAGAGAGTGTGTGCGAGAGAGAGCAAGAGAGAGTGCGTGCAAGAGAGAGAGAGTGCGTGCGAGAGAGAGAGAGCAAGAGAGAGAAAGTGCGAGAGAGAGCAAGAGAGAGTGCGTGCGAGAGAGAGCAAGAGAGAGTGCGTGCAAGAGGGAGCAAGAGAGAGCTCGTGGAAGGGAAAAGAGGGAGTGCGTGTGAGAGAGAGCAAGAGAGAGTGCATGCAAGACAGAGCAAGAGAGAATGTGTGCGAGAGTGCAAGAGAGATTGCGTGCGAGAGAGAGCAAGAGAGAGTGCGTGTGAGAGAGAGCAAGAGAGAGTGTGTGCGAGAGAGAGCAAGAGAGAATGCATGCATGAGAGAGGAAGAGAGTGCTTGCGAGAGAGTGCAAGAGAGATTGCGTGCGAGATAGAGAGAGACAGAGTGCGTGTGAGATAAAGAGCGACAGAGTGTGTGCGAGAGAGAGAGGGAGAGAGAGAGGGAGAGGGAGAGAGAGAGGGAGAGAGAGAGGGAGAGAGAGGGTATGCGTGAGAGATAGAGAGGGAGGGAGAGGGAGCACATCGATGCGAGAGAGAGAGATAGAGAGAGAGAGCGCACGAGAAAGAGAGAGAGCGCGCTTGCCAGAGAAAGAGAGAGAGAGAGCGCGGGCGAGAGGGAGAGAGCGGCGCGAGAGAGAGAGAGACCGGCATGAGAGAGCGGCACGAGAGAGAGAGTGTGCATGCACAAGAGAGAGAGAGAGAGAGATAGATCATGCGCGCATGAGAAAGGGAGAGTGCACTCGCACGAGAGAGAGAGAGAAAGTGTGAAAGCATATGCGAGAGACAGAGAGAGAGAGTGCATGCGAGAGAGAGAGAGTGCGTGTGAGAGAGAGAGAGACAGAGTGCATGTGACATAGAGAGAAACAGAGTGTGTGCGAGATAAAGAGTGACAGTGTGTGCAAGAGAGAGAGGGAGAGGGAGAGAGAGAGGCAGAGAGCGAGGGAGAGAGAGAGAGGGCACGCATGAGAGATAGAGAGGGAGGGAGAGGGAGCGCACACACGCGAGAGAGAGATAGAGAGAGAGAGTGCGTGAGAGAGAGAGTGCATGCGAGAGAGAGTGCGTGCGAGAGATAGAAAGAGAGAGTACGATCGAGAGAGAGCAAGAGAGTGCGCGTGCGAGAAAGAGAGAGAGCACGCGCACAAGAAAGAGAGTGAGAGCGTACCCGTGTGAGAGAGAGCAGTGCAAGAGAGAGAGACAGAGCAGCACGAGAGTGCAAGAGCGCGCACAAGAGAGAGAGCGAACGCACACGAGAGAGAGAGCATGCATGCTCAAGAGAGTGAGAGAGAGATAGAGCACACATGCACGAGAAAGGGAGAGTGTGCTCGCGCGGAAGAGAGAAAGTGTGAAAGCATGTGAGAGAGAGAGAGAGTGCATGCGAGAGACAGAGATAGTGCGTGCGAGAGAGAGATAATGCATGTGAGAGAGAGAGAATGTGCGTGCAAGGGAGAGCAAGAGAGAGTGCGTGCGGGGGAGAGCAAGAAAGAGTGCGTGTGAGAGAGAGCAAGAGATAGTGAGTGTGAGAGAGAGCAAGAGAGTGTGTGCGAGAGAGAGAGAGTGCGTGCGAGAGACAGATTGTGCATGTGAGAGAGAGAGAGTGCATGCGAGAGAGAGAGGGAGAGTGTGTGCGAGAGAGAGAAAGAGAAAGTGCGTGTGAGAGAGAGCAAGAGAGAGTGCTTGCGAGAGAGTGCAAGAGAGAGTGCGTGCGAGAGAGTGCAAGAGAGAGTGCATGCGAGAGAGAGCAAGAGAGAGTGTGTGTGAGAGAGAGCAAGAGAGAATGCATGCGAGAGAGAGCAAGAGAGAGTGCGTGCAAGAGAGTGCAAGAGAGATTGCATGCGAGATAGAGAGACAGAGTGCGTGTGAGATAGAGAGAAACAGAGTGCGTGCGAGATAAAGAGAGACAGAGTGTGTGTGAGAGAGAGAGGGGGAGAGAGAGGGAGAGGGAGATAGAGAGGGAGAGAGAGAGGGAGAGAGAGAGGGCACGTGCGAGAGACAGATTGTGCATGTGAGAGAGAGAGAGTGCATGCGAGGGAGAGAGGGAGAGTGTGTGCGAGAGAGAGAAAGAGAGAGTGCGTGTGAGAGAGAGCAAGAGAGAGTGCTTGCGAGAGAGTGCAAGAGAGAGTGCGTGTGAGAGAGAGGAAGAGAGAGTGCATGCGAGAGAGAGCAAGAGAGAGTGTGTGCGAGAGAGAGCAAGAGAGAATGCATGTGAGAGAGAGCAAGAGAGAGTGCGTGCAAGAGAGTGCAAGAGAGATTGCATGCGAGATAGAGAGACAGAGTGCGTGTGAGATAGAGAGAAACAGAGTGCGTGCGAGATAAAGAGAGACAGAATGTGTGTGAGAGAGAGAGGGGGAGAGAGAGGGAGAGGGAGAGAGAGAGGGAGAGAGAGGGAGAGAGAGAGGGCGCGTGCGAGAGATAGAATGGGAGGGAGAGTGAGGACATGAGTGTGAGAGAGAGGGATAGAGAGACAGAGCGCACGGGAGAAAGAGAGAGCGCACACGTGAAAGAGAGAGCGCGCGTGCACAAGAAAGAGAGAGAGAGAGCAGGCGCAAGAGAAGGACAGCGGCGCGTGAGAGAGAGAGAGCGGCACAAGAGAGCGGCATGAGAGAGAGAGCATGCATGCACGAGAGAGAGAGAGATATAGACCACGCGCACATGAGAAAGAGAGAGTGCACTCGCGCTAGAGAGAGAGAAAGTGTGAAAGCATATGCGAGAGACAGAGAGAGAGATTGCGTGCGAGAGAGAGAGAGAGTGCGTGCGAGAGAGAGGGTGCGCGCGAGAGATAGAATGGGAGGGAGAGTGAGCACACACGTGTGAGAGAGAGAAATAGAGAGATAGAGCGCATGTGAGAAAGAGAGAGCGCGCACGAGAAAGAGAGAGAGCGTGCACGCGCGAGAAAGAGAGAGGGCGCGTGCGTGCAAGAAAGAGAGAGAGCGCGCACGCGAGAAAATAAGAGAGAGAGTGCACGTGAGAGAGAGAGAGTGGCGCGAGAGAGATAGGGAGCGGCACGAGAGAGAGAGCGGCGCAAGGGAGAGAGCGTGCATGCGCAAGAGAGAGAGAGAGATAGACCACGCGTGCATGAGAAAGAGAGAGTGCACTCGCGCAAAAGAGAGAGAGAGAAAGTGTGAAAGCGTGCGCGAGAGACAGAGAGAGATTGCGTGCGAGAGAGAGTGTGTGTGAGAGAGAGAGTGCATGCGAGAGAGAGAGAGTGCGGCTGACAGAGAGACAGTGCATGCAAGGGAGAGCAAGAGAGAGTGCATGCGAGGGAGAGCAAGAGAGAGTGCGTGCGAGAGAGAGCAAGAGAGAGTGAGTGCAAGAGAGAGCAAGAGAGAGTGCGTGTGAGAGAGTGCAAGAGTGCGTGCGAGAGAGAGCAAGAGAGTGTGCGTGCAAGAGAGAGCGAGTGCGTGCAAGAGAGAGAGAGCAAGTGCGAGTGCGTGCGAGAGAGAGCAAGAGAGAGTGCGTGTGAGAGAGAGCAAAAGAGAGTGCGTGCAAGAGGGAGCAAGAGACAGTGCGTGTGAGAGAGCAAGAGAGAGTGTGTGTTAGAGAGAGCAAGAGAGAGTGCATGCAAGAGAGAGCCAGAGAGAGTGCATGCAAGAGAGTGCAAGAGAGAATGTGTGCAAGAGAGAGCAAGAGAGAATGCAAGTGAGAGAGAGCAAGAGAGAGTGCGTGCAAGATAGTGCAAGACAGCTTGCGAGATAGAGAGAGACAGAGTGCGTGTGAGATAGAGAGAAACAGAGTGCGTGTGAGATAAAGAGAGACAGAGTGTGTGCGAGAGAGAGAGGGAGAGCGAGAGGGAGAGGGAGAGAGAGGGAGAGAGACAGTGCATGCACAAGAGATAGAGAGGGAGGGAGAAGGAGCGCACGCACGTGAAAGAGAGAGATAGAGAGAGAGAGCGCACATGAGAGAGAGAGAGCACGCGCGCACGAGAAAGAGAGAGAGCGCACACGCAAGAAAGAGAGAGAGCGCACGCGAGAGAGAGAGTGCATGCGAGAGAGAGAGTGCATGCGAGAGAGAGAGAGTGCGTGCGAGAGAGAGAGAGTGCGTGCAAGGGAGAGCAAGAGAGAGTGCATGCGAGAGAGAGCAAGAGAGAGTGTGTGCGAGAGAGTGCAAGAGAGAGTGCGTGTGAGAGAGAGCATGAGAGAGTTCTTGCGAGAGAGTGCAAGAGAGAGTGCGTGCGAGAGAGAGGAAGAGAGAGTGCATGCAAGAGAGAGCAAGAGAGAGTGTGCGCGAGAGAGAGCAAGAGAGAGTGCGTGCAAGAAAGTGCAAGAGAGATTGCGTGCGAGATATAGAGAGACAGAGTGCGTGTGAGATAGAGAGAAACAGAGTGCGTGCGAGATAAAGAGAGACAGAGTGTGTGCGAGAGAGAGAGGGAGAGAGAGAGGGAGAGGGAGAGAGAGAGGGAGAGAGAGAGGGAGAGAAAGAGGGCACACGCGAGAGATAGAATGGGAGGGAGAGTGAGCACACACGTGTGAGAGAGAGAGATAGAGAGACAGAGCTCATGTGAGAAAGAGAGAGCGCACACGTGAAAGAGAGAGAGCGCGCGTGCACGAGAAAGAGAGAGAGAGCGGACGCGAGAGTGAGAGAGCGGCACGTGAGTGAGAGAGAGCGGCACGAGAGAGAAAGTGTGAAAGCATATGTGAGAGACAGAGAGAGAGATTGCGTGCGAGAGAGAGAGTGTGCGAGAGAGAGGGTGCACGCGAGAGATAGAATGGGAGGGCGAGTGAGCACACGCATGTGAGAGAGAGTGAGAGCGCACACGCGAGAAAGAAAGAGAGAGAGTGCACGTGAGAGAGAGAGAGCGGCGCGAGAGAGATAGGGAGTGGCACGAGAGAGAGACAGAGCAGCGTGAGAGAGAGAGCGTGCATGCGCAAGAGTGAGAGAGAGATAGACCACGTGTGCATGAGAAAGAGAGAGTGCCTCACGCAAAAGAGAGAGAGAGAAAGTGTGAAAGCGTGCGCAAGAGACAGAGAGAGAGTGCGTGCGAGAGAGAGTGTGTGCGAGAGAGAGAGTGCATGCGAGAGAGAGAGAGTGCGTGTGAGAGAGAGAGAGAGTGCATGCAAGGGAGAGCAAGAGAGAGTGTGTGCGAGGGAGAGCAAGAGGGAGTGCGTGCAAGAGAGAGCAAGAGAGAGTGAGTGCAAGAGAGAGCAAGAGTGAGTGCGTGTGAGAGACTGCGAGAGTGCGTGCAAGAGAGAGCAAGAGAGAATGCATGCAAGAGAGAGTGAGTGCGTGTGAGAGAGAGTGAGCAAGAGCGAGTGCGTGTGAGAGAGAGCAAGAGAGAGTGCGTGCAAGAGAGAGCAAGAGAAAGTGTGTGTGAGAGAGCAAGAGAGATTGCGTGTTAGAGAGAGCAAGAGAGAGTGCATGCAAGAGAGAGCCAGAGAGAGTGCATGTTAGAGAGTGCAAGAGAGAGTGTGTGCGAGAGAGAGCAAGAGAGAATGCAAGTGAGAGAGAGCAAGAGAGAGTGCGTGCGAGATAGTGCAAGGCAGCGTGCGAGATAGAGAGAGACAGAGTGCGTGTGAGATAGAGTGAAACAGAGTGCGTGTGAGATAAAGAGAGACAGAGTGTGTGCGAGAGAGAGAGGGAGAGAGAGAGGGAGAGAGACAGTGCATGCACAAGAGATAGAGAGGGAGGGAGAGGGAGCGCACGCATGTGAAAGAGAGAGATAGAGAGAGCGCACGTGAGAAAGAGAGAGCGCGCACGAGAAAGAGAGAGAGCGCGCGCGCACAAGAAAGAGAGAGAGCGCACATGCGAGAAAGAGAGAGAGCGCACGCGAGAGAGAGAGTGCATGCGAGAGAGAGAGAGTGCGTGCGAGAGAGAGAGAGTGCGTGCAAGGGAGAGCAAGAGAGAGTGCATGCGAGAGAGAGCAAGAGAGAGTGTGTGCGAGAGAGTGCAAGAGAGAGTGCGTGCAAGAGAGAGGAAGCTAGAGTGCATGCGACAGAGAGCAAGAGAGAGTGTGTGCGAAAGCGAGCAAGAGAGAATGCATGCGAGAGAGAGCAAGAGAGAGTGCGTGCAAGAGAGTGCAAGAGAGATTGCGTGCGAGATAGAGAGAGACAGAGTGCCTGTGAGAGAGAGAGAAACAGAGTGCGTGCGAGATAAAGAGAGACAGAGTGTGTGTGAGAGAGAGATGGAGAGTGAGAGGGAGAGGGAGAGAGAGCGGGAGAGAGAGAGGGAGAGAGAGAGGGCGCACGCGAGAGATAGAATGGGAGGGAGAGTGAGCACACGCATGTGAGAGAGAGAGATAGAGAGACAGTGCGCACGTGAGAAAGAGAGAGCGCACGCATGTGAAAGAGAGAGAGAGCGGGCGCGAGAGAAAGAGAGCGGCACGCGAGAGCGGCGTGAGAGAGAGAGCATGCATGCACGAGAGAGAGAGAGAGATAGACCACGCGCACATGAGAAAGAGAGAGTGCGCTCGCGCTAGAGAGAGAGAGAAAGTGTGAAAGCATATGCGAGAGACAGAGAGAGAGATTGCGTGCAAGAGAGAGAGAGTGCGTGCGAGAGAGAGAGGGAGAGTGAGAGGGAGAGGGAGAGAGAGCGGGAGAGAGAGAGGGAGAGAGAGAGGGCGCACGCGAGAGATAGAATGGGAGGGAGAGTGAGCACACGCATGTGAGAGAGAGAGATAGAGAGACAGTGCGCACGTGAGAAAGAGAGAGCGCACATGTGAAAGAGAGAGAGAGAGCGGGCGCGAGAGAGAGAGAGAGCGGCACGCGAGAGCGGCGTGAGAGAGAGAGCATGCATGCATGAGAGAGAGAGAGAGATAGACCACGTGCACATGAGAAAGAGAGAGTGCGCTCGCGCTAGAGAGAGAGAGAAAGTGTGAAAGCATATGCGAGAGACAGAGAGAGAGATTGCGTGCAAGAGAGAGAGAGTGCGTGCGAGAGAGAGAGGGAGAGGGAGAGAGAGAGGGAGAGAGAGAGGGAGAGAGAGAGGGAGAGAGACAGTGCATGCGCAAGAGATAGAGAGGGAGGGAGAGGGAGCGCACGCACGTGAAAGAGAGAGATAGAGAGAGAGAGCGCACGTGAGAAAGAGAGAGCGTGCACGAGAAAGAGAGAGAGCGCACACGCGATAAAGAGAGAGAGAGCGCACGCGAGAGAGAGAGTGCATGCGAGAGAGAGAGAGTGCGTGCGAGAGAGAGAGTGCATGTGAGAGAGAGAGAGTGCGTGCAAGGGAGAGCAAGAGAGAGTGCGTGTGAGGGAGAGCAAGAGAGAGTGCATGCGAGAGAGAGCAAGAGAGAGTGAGTGCGAGAGAGCAAGAGAGAGTGAGTGCGAGAGCGAGCGAGAGTGCGTGTGAGAGAGAGCAAGAGAGAGTGCGTGCAAGAGAGAGAGAGTGCATGAGAGAGAGAGTGCGTGCGAGAGATAGAAAGAGAGAGTACGTGCGAGAGAGAGCAAGAGAGTGCACGTGCGAGAAAGAGAGAGAGCACGCGCACAAGAAAGAGAGAGAGAGCGTGCCCGTGTGAGAGAGAGCAGTGCAAGAGAGAGAGACAGAGCAGCACGAGAGTGCAAGAGCGCGCACAAGAGAGAGAGCGAACGCACACGAGAGAGAGAGCATGCATGCTCAAGAGAGTGAGAGAGAGATAGAGCACACATGCACGAGAAAGGGAGAGTGTGCTCGCGCGGAAGAGAGAAAGTGTGAAAGCATGTGAGAGAGAGAGAGAGTGCATGCGAGAGACAGAGATAGTGCGTGCGAGAGAGAGATAATGCATGTGAGAGAGAGAGAATGTGCGTGCAAGGGAGAGCAAGAGAGAGTGCGTGCGGGGGGAGAGCAAGAAAGAGTGTGTGTGAGAGAGAGCAAGAGATAGTGAGTGCGAGAGAGAGCAAGAGAGTGTGTGCGAGAGAGAGAAAGAGAGAGTGCATGTGAGAGAGAGCAAGAGAGAGTGCTTGCGAGAGAGTGCAAGAGAGAGTGCGTGCGAGAGAGAGGAAGAGAGAGTGCATGCGAGAGAGAGCAAGAGAGAGTGTGTGTGAGAGAGAGCAAGAGAGAATGCATGCGAGAGAGAGCAAGAGAGAGTGCGTGCAAGAGAGTGCAAGAGAGATTGCATGCGAGATAGAGAGACAGAGTGCGTGTGAGATAGAGAGAAACAGAGTGCGTGCGAGATAAAGAGAGACAGAGTGTGTGTGAGAGAGAGAGGGGGAGAGAGAGGGAGAGGGAGATAGAGAGGGAGAGAGAGAGGGAGAGAGAGAGGGCACGTGCGAGAGACAGATTGTGCATGTGAGAGAGAGAGAGTGCATGCGAGAGAGAGAGGGAGAGTGTGTGCGAGAGAGAGAAAGAGAGAGTGCGTGTGAGAAAGAGCAAGAGAGAGTGCTTGCGAGAGAGTGCAAGAGAGAGTGCGTGTGAGAGAGAGCAAGAGAGAATGCATGTGAGAGAGAGCAAGAGAGAGTGCGTGCAAGAGAGTGCAAGAGAGATTGCATGCGAGATAGAGAGACAGAGTGCGTGTGAGATAGAGAGAAACAGAGTGCGTGCGAGATAAAGAGAGACAGAATGTGTGTGAGAGAGAGAGGGGGAGAGAGAGGGAGAGGGAGAGAGAGAGGGAGAGAGAGGGAGAGAGAGAGGGCGCGTGCGAGAGATAGAATGGGAGGGAGAGTGAGGACATGAGTGTGAGAGAGAGGGATAGAGAGACAGAGCGCACGGGAGAAAGAGAGAGCGCACACGTGAAAGAGAGAGCGCGCGTGCACAAGAAAGAGAGAGGGAGAGCAGGCGCAAGAGAAGGACAGCGGCGCGTGAGAGAGAGAGAGCGGCACAAGAGAGCGGCGTGAGAGAGAGAGCATGCATGCACGAGAGAGAGAGAGATATAGACCACGCGCACATGAGAAAGAGAGAGTGCACTCGCACTAGAGAGAGAGAAAGTGTGAAAGCATATGCGAGAGACAGAGAGAGAGATTGCGTGCGAGAGAGAGAGAGAGTGCGTGCGAGAGAGAGGGTGCGCGCGAGAGATAGAATGGGAGGGAGAGTGAGCACACACGTGTGAGAGAGAGAGATAGAGAGATACAGCGCATGTGAGAAAGAGAGAGCGCGCACGAGAAAGAGAGAGAGCGTGCACGCGCGAGAAAGAGAGAGGGCGCGTGCGTGCAAGAAAGAGAGAGAGCGCGCACGCGAGAAAATAAGAGAGAGAGTGCACGTGAGAGAGAGAGAGTGGCGCGAGAGAGATAGGGAGCGGCACGAGAGAGAGAGCGGCGCGAGGGAGAGAGCGTGCATGCGCAAGAGAGAGAGAGAGATAGACCACGCGTGCATGAGAAAGAGAGAGTGCACTCGCGCAAAAGAGAGAGAGAGAAAGTGTGAAAGCGTGCGCGAGAGACAGAGAGAGATTGCGTGCGAGAGAGAGTGTGTGCGAGAGAGAGAGTGCATGCGAGAGAGAGAGAGTGCGTCTGACAGAGAGAGAGTGCATGCAAGTGAGAGCAAGAGAGAGTGCGTGTGAGAGAATGCAAGAGTGCGTGCGAGAGAGAGCAAGAGAGTGTGCGTGCAAGAGAGAGCGAGTGCGTGCAAGAGAGAGATAGCAAGTGCGAGTGCATGCGAGAGAGAGCAAAAGAGAGTGCGTGCAAGAGGGATCAAGAGACAGTGCGTGTGAGAGAGCAAGAGAGAGTGTGTGTTAGAGAGAGCAAGAGAGAGTGCATGCAAGAGAGAGCCAGAGAGAGTGCATGCAAGAGAGTGCAAGAGAGAATGTGTGCAAGAGAGAGCAAGAGAGAATGCAAGTGAGAGAGAGCAAGAGAGAGTGCGTGCAAGATAGTGCAAGACAGCTTGCGAGATAGAGAGAGACAGAGTGCGTGTGAGATAGAGAGAAACAGAGTGCGTGTGAGATAGAGAGAAACAGAGTGCGTGTGAGATAAAGAGAGACAGAGTGTGTGCGAGAGAGAGAGGGAGAGCGAGAGGGAGAGGGAGAGAGAGAGGCAGAGAGAGAGGGAGAGAGACAGTGCATGCACAAGAGATAGAGAGGGAGGGAGAAGGAGCGCACGCACGTGAAAGAGAGAGATAGAGAGAGAGAGCGCACATGAGAGAGAGAGAGCGCGCACGCACAAGGAAGAGAGAGAGCGCACACGCAAGAAAGAGAGAGAGCGCACGCGAGAGAGAGAGTGCATGCGAGAGAGAGAGTGCATGCGAGAGAGAGAGAGTGCGTGCGAGAGAGAGAGAGTGCGTGCAAGGGAGAGCAAGAGAGAGTGCATGCGAGAGAGAGCAAGAGAGAGTGTGTGCGAGAGAGTGCAAGAGAGAGTGCGTGTGAGAGAGAGCAAGAGAGAGTTCTTGCGAGAGAGTGCAAGAGAGAGTGCATGCGAGAGAGAGGAAGAGAGAGTGCATGCGAGAGAGAGCAAGAGAGAGTGTGCGCGAGAGAGAGCAAGAGAGAGTGCGTGCAAGAAAGTGCAAGAGAGATTGCGTGCGAGATAGAGAGAGACAGAGTGCGTGTGAGATAGAGAGAAACAGAGTGCGTGCGAGATAAAGAGAGACAGAGTGTGTGCGAGAGAGAGAGGGAGAGAGAGAGGGAGAGGGAGAGAGAGAGGGAGAGAGAGGGAGAGAAAGAGGGCACACGCGAGAGATAGAATGGGAGGGAGAGTGAGCACACGCGTGTGAGAGAGAGAGATAGAGAGACAGAGCTCACGTGAGAAAGAGAGAGCACACACGTGAAAGAGAGAGAGCGCGCGTGCACGAGAAAGAGAGAGAGAGCGGGTGCGAGAGAGAGAGAGCGGCGCGTGAGTGAGAGAGAGCGGCACGAGAGAGAAAGTGTGAAAGCATATGTGAGAGACAGAGAGAGAGATTGCGTGCGAGAGAGAGAGTGTGCGAGAGAGAGGGTGCGCGCGAGAGATAGAATGGGAGAGAGAGTGAGCACACGCATGTGAGAGAGAGTGAGAGCGCACACGCGAGAAAGAAAGAGAGAGAGTGCACGTGAGAGAGAGAGAGCGGCGCGAGAGAGATAGGGAGTGGCACGAGAGAGAGACAGAGCGGCGCGAGAGAGAGAGCGGCATGCGCAAGAGTGAGAGAGAGATAGACCACGTGTGCATGAGAAAGAGAGAGTGCCTCACGCAAAAGAGAGAGAGAGAAAGTGTGAAAGCGTGCGCAAGAGACAGAGAGAGAGTGCGTGCGAGAGAGAGTGTGTGCGAGAGAGAGAGTGCATGCGAGAGAGAGAGAGTGCGTGTGAGAGAGAGAGAGAGAGTGCATGCAAGGGAGAGCAAGAGAGAGTGTGTGCGAGGGAGAGCAAGAGGGAGTGCGTGCAAGAGAGAGCAAGAGAGAGTGAGTGCAAGAGAGAGCAAGAGTGAGTGCGTGTGAGAGACTGCGAGAGTGCGTGCAAGAGAGAGCAAGAGAGAATGCATGCAAGAGAGAGTGAGTGCGTGTGAGAGAGAGTGAGCAAGAGCGAGTGCGTGTGAGAGAGAGCAAGAGAGAGTGCGTGCAAGAGAGAGCAAGAGAAAGTGTGTGTGAGAGAGCAAGAGAGATTGCGTGTTAGAGAGAGCAAGAGAGAGTGTGTGCGAGAGAGAGCAAGAGAGAATGCAAGTGAGAGAGAGCAAGAGAGAGTGCGTGCGAGATACTGCAAGACAGCATGCGAGATAGAGAGAGACAGAGTGCGTGTGAGATAGAGTGAAACAGAGTGCGTGTGAGATAAAGAGAGACAGAGTGTGTGCGAGAGAGAGAGGGAGAGAGAGAGGGAGAGAGACAGTGCATGCACAAGAGATTGAGAGGGAGGGAGAGGGAGCGCACGCATGTGAAAGAGAGAGATAGAGCGAGAGAGCGCACGTGAGAAAGAGAGAGCGCGCACGAGAAAGAGAGAGAGCGCGCGCGCACAAGAAAGAGAGAGAGCGCACATGCGAGAAAGAGAGAGAGCGCACGCGAGAGAGAGAGTGCATGCGAGAGAGAGAGAGTGCGTGCGAGAGAGAGAGAGTGCGTGCAAGGGAGAGCAAGAGAGAGTGCATGCGAGAGAGAGCAAGAGAGAGTGTGTGCGAGAGAGTGCAAGAGAGAGTGCGTGCAAGAGAGAGGAAGCTAGAGTGCATGCGACAGAGAGCAAGAGAGAGTGTGTGCGAGAGAGAGCAAGAGAGAATGCATGCGAGAGAGAGCAAGAGAGAGTGCGTGCAAGAGAGTGCAAGAGAGATTGCGTGCGAGATAGAGAGAGACAGAGTGCGTGTGAGAGAGAGAGAAACAGAGTGCGTGCGAGATAAAGAGAGACAGAGTGTGTGCGAGAGAGAGAGAGGGAGAGAGAAAGGGAGAGGGAGAGAGAGCGGGAGAGAGAGAGGGAGAGAGAGAGGGCGCACGCGAGAGATAGAATGGGAGGGAGAGTGAGCACACACATGTGAGAGAGAGAGATAGAGAGACAGTGCGCACGTGAGAAAGAGAGAGCGCACATGTGAAAGAGAGAGAGAGAGCGGGCGCGAGAGAGAGAGAGCGGCACGCGAGAGCGGCGTGAGAGAGAGAGCATGCATGCACGAGAGAGAGAGAGAGATAGACCACGCGCACATGAGAAAGAGAGAGTGCGCTCGCGCTAGAGAGAGAGAGAAAGTGTGAAAGCATATGCGAGAGACAGAGAGAGAGATTGCGTGCAAGAGAGAGAGAGTGCGTGCGAGAGAGAGAGGGAGAGGGAGAGGGAGAGAGAGAGGGAGAGAGAGAGGGAGAGAGAGAGGGAGAGAGACAGTGCATGCGCAAGAGATAGAGAGGGAGGGAGAGGGAGCGCACGCACGTGAAAGAGAGAGATAGAGAGAGAGAGCGCACGTGAGAAAGAGAGAGCGTGCACGAGAAAGAGAGAGAGCGCACACGCGATAAAGAGAGAGAGAGAGCGCACGCGAGAGAGAGTGCATGCGAGAGAGAGAGAGTGCGTGCGAGAGAGAGAGTGCATGTGAGAGAGAGAGAGTGCGTGCAAGGGAGAGCAAGAGAGAGTGCGTGTGAGGGAGAGCAAGAGAGAGTGCATGCGAGAGAGAGCAAGAGAGAGTGAGTGCGAGAGAGCAAGAGAGAGTGAGTGCGAGAGCGAGCGAGAGTGCGTGTGAGAGAGAGCAAGAGAGAGTGCATGCAAGAGAGAGAGAGTGCGTGAGAGAGATAGAAAGAGAGAGTACGTGCGAGAGAGAGCAAGAGAGTGCACGTGCGAGAAAGAGAGAGAGCACGCGCACAAGAAAGAGAGAGAGAGCGTGCCCGTGTGAGAGAGAGCAGTGCAAGAGAGAGAGACAGAGCAGCACGAGAGTGCAAGAGCGCGCACAAGAGAGAGAGCGAACGCACACGAGAGAGAGAGGATGCATGCTCAAGAGAGTGAGAGAGAGATAGAGCACACATGCACGAGAAAGGGAGAGTGTGCTCGCGCGGAAGAGAGAAAGTGTGAAAGCATGTGAGAGAGAGAGAGAGTGCATGCGAGAGACAGAGATAGTGCGTGCGAGAGAGAGATAATGCATGTGAGAGAGAGAGAATGTGCGTGCAAGGGAGAGCAAGAGAGAGTGCGTGCGGGGGAGAGCAAGAAAGAGTGCGTGTGAGAGAGAGCAAGAGATAGTGAGTGCGAGAGAGAGCAAGAGAGTGTGTGCGAGAGAGAGAGAGTGTGTGCGAGAGACAGATTGTGCATGTGAGAGAGAGAGAGTGCATGCGAGAGAGAGAGGGAGAGTGTGTGCGAGAGCGAGAAAGAGAGAGTGCGTGTGAGAGAGAGCAAGAGAGAGTGCTTGCGAGAGAGTGCAAGAGAGAGTGCGTGCGAGAGAGAGGAAGAGAGAGTGCATGCGAGAGAGAGCAAGAGAGAGTGTGTGTGAGAGAGAGCAAGAGAGAGTTCTTGCGAGAGAGTGCAAGAGAGAGTGCGTGCGAGAGAGAGGAAGAGAGAGTGCATGCGAGAGAGAGCAAGAGAGAGTGTGCGCGAGAGAGAGCAAGAGAGAGTGCGTGCAAGAAAGTGCAAGAGAGATTGCGTGCGAGATAGAGAGAGACAGAGTGCGTGTGAGATAGAGAGAAACAGAGTGCGTGCGAGATAAAGAGAGACAGAGTGTGTGCGAGAGAGAGAGGGAGAGAGAGAGGGAGAGGGAGAGAGAGAGGGAGAGAGAGAGGGAGAGAAAGAGGGCACACGCGAGAGATAGAATGGGAGGGAGAGTGAGCACACACGTGTGAGAGAGAGAGATAGAGAGACAGAGCTCATGTGAGAAAGAGAAGCGCACATGTGAAAGAGAGAGAGCGCGCGTGCACGAGAAAGAGAGAGAGAGCGGACGCGAGAGATAGAGAGCGGCACGTGAGTGAGAGAGAGCGGCACGAGAGAGAAAGTGTGAAAGCATATGTGAGAGACAGAGAGAGAGATTGCGTGCGAGAGAGAGAGTGTGCGAGAGAGAGGGTGCGCGCGAGAGATAGAATGGGAGGGAGAGTGAGCACACGCATGTGAGAGAGAGTGAGAGCGCACACGCGAGAAAGAAAGAGAGAGAGTGCACGTGAGAGAGAGAGAGCGGCACGAGAGAGATAGGGAGTGGCACGAGAGAGAGACAGAGCGGCGCGAGAGAGAGAGCGTGCATGCGCAAGAGTGAGAGAGAGATAGACCACGTGTGCATGAGAAAGAGAGAGTGCCTCACGCAAAAGAGAGAGAGAGAAAGTGTGAAAGCGTGCGCAAGAGACAGAGAGAGAGTGCGTGCGAGAGAGAGTGTGTGCGAGAGAGAGAGTGCATGCGAGAGAGAGAGAGTGCGTGTGAGAGAGAGAGAGAGTGCATGCAAGGGAGAGCAAGAGAGAGTGTGTGCGAGGGAGAGCAAGAGGGAGTGCGTGCAAGAGAGAGCAAGAGAGAGTGAGTGCAAGAGAGAGCAAGAGTGAGTGCGTGTGAGAGACTGCGAGAGTGCGTGCAAGAGAGAGCAAGAGAGAATGCATGCAAGAGAGAGTGAGTGCGTGTGAGAGAGAGTGAGCAAGAGCGAGTGCGTGTGAGAGAGAGCAAGAGAGAGTGCGTGCAAGAGAGAGCAAGAGAAAGTGTGTGTGAGAGAGCAAGAGAGATGGCGTGTTAGAGAGAGCAAGAGAGAGTGCATGCAAGAGAGAGCCAGAGAGAGTGCATGTTAGAGAGTGCAAGAGAGAGTGTGTGCGAGAGAGAGCAAGAGAGAATGCAAGTGAGAGAGAGCAAGAGAGAGTGCGTGCGAGATACTGCAAGACAGCGTGCGAGATAGAGAGAGACAGAGTGCGTGTGAGATAAAGAGCGACAGAGTGTGTACGAGAGAGAGAGGGAGAGAGAGGGAGAGGTAGAGAGAGAGGGAGAGAGAGAGGGAGAGAGAGGGAGAGAGAGAGGGAGAGAGAGGGCACGCGCGAGAGATAGAGAGGGAGGGAGAGGGAGCACATGCGTGCGAGAGAGAGAGATAGAGAGAGAGACCGCGCTTGCAAGTGAAAGAGAGAGAGCGCGCTTGCAAGAGAAAGAGAGAGAGAGCGCGCGCGAGAGAGAGAGAGCGGCGTGAGAGAGAGAGAGCGGCACAAGAGGGAGAGAGAGCGGCGTGTGAGAGAGAGCGTGCATGCGCAAGAGAGAGAGAGAGAGATAGACCACGCGTGCATAAGAAAGAGAGAGGGCACTCACGCAAAAGAGAGAGAAAGAAAGTGTAAAAGCATGTGCGAGAGACAGAGAGAGAGAGTGCGTGCGAGAGAGAGTGTGTGCGAGAAAGAGAGTGCATGAGTGAGAGAGAGAGTGCATGTGTGAGAGAGAGAGTGCATGCAAGGGAGAGCAAGAGAGAGTGCGTGCGAGGGAGAGCAAGAGAGAGTGCGTGCGAGAGAGAGCAAGAGAGAGTGAGTGCAAGAGAGAGCAAGAGAGATTGCGTGTGAGAGAGTGCGAGAGTGCGTGCGAGAGAGAGCAAGAGAGAGTGCGTGCAAGAGAGAGTGAAAGCATGCAAGAGAGAGAGAGCAAGAG
Source organism: Isurus oxyrinchus (assembly GCA_026770705.1). NCBI lineage: Eukaryota > Metazoa > Chordata > Chondrichthyes > Lamniformes > Lamnidae > Isurus > Isurus oxyrinchus. The sequence continues at coordinate 60,820,749 of JANJGN010000011.1, read as the reverse complement.
CGAGTGCGTGCGAGAGAGAGCAAGACAGAGTGCGTGTGAGAGAGAGCAAAAGAGAGTGCGTGTAAGAGGGAGCAAGAGAGAGTGCATGTGAGAAATCAAGAGAGAGTGCGTGTTAGAGAGAGCAAGAGAGAGTGCATGCAAGACAGAGCCAGAGAGAGTGCTTGCAAGAGAGTGCAAGAGAGAGTGTGTGCGAGAGAGAGCAAGAGAGAATGCAAGTGATAGAGAGCAAGAGAGAGTGCGTGCAAGATAGTGCAAGACAGAGTGCGAGATGGAGAGAGACAGAGTGCGTGTCAGATAGAGAGAAACAGAGTGCGTGCGAGGTAAAGAGAGACAGATTGTGTGCAAGAGAGAGAGGGAGAGAGAGAGGGAGAGGGAGAGAGAGAGGGAGAGAGAGAGGTCGCGTGCAAGAGATAGAGAGGGAGGCAGAGGGAGCACACGTGTGCGAGAGAGAGAGATAGAGAGAGAGAGCGCACGTGAGAAAGAGAGAGCACGCATCAGAAAGAGAGAGAGCGCGCGTGCACAAGAAAGGGAGAGAGAGAGCACACGCGAGAGAGAGAGAGCGGCGCGAGAGAGAGAGAGAGCGGCATTAGAGAGCGGCACGAGAGAGAGAGCGTGCATGCGCAAGAGAGAGAGAGAGAGATAGACCACGCGCGCATGAGAAAGAGAGAGTGCACTCGCGTGAGAGAGAGAAAGTGTGAAAGCATATGCGAGAGACAAAGAGAGAGAGTGCGTGCGAGAGAGAGAGAGTGCGTGCGAGAGAGAGAGTGCATGCGAGAGAGAGAGTGCGTGCAAGAGGGAGCAAGAGAGAGCTCATGCAAGGGAAAAGAGGGAGTGCGTGTGAGAGAGAGCAAGAGAGACTGCATGCAAGACAGAGCAAGAGAGAGTGTGTGCGAGAGTGCAAGAGAGATTGCATGCGAGAGAGAGCAAGAGAGAGTGCATAAGAGAGAGAGCAAGAGAGAGTGTGTGCGAGAGAGAGCAAGAGAGAATGCATGCGAGAGAGAGCAAGAGAGAGTGCGTGCAAGAGAGTGCAAGAGAGATTGCATGCGAGATAGAGAGAGACAGAGTGCGTGCTAGAGAGAGAGGGAGAGAGAGAGGGAGAGGGAGAGAGAGAGGGAGAGAGAGAGGGAGAGAGAGGGTACACGCAAGAGATAGAGAGGGAGGGAGAGGGAGCACATCCGTGTGAGAGATAGAGATTGAGAGAGAGAGCACACGAGAAAAAGAGAGAGCGCGCTTGCGAGAGAAAGCGAGAGAGAGAGCGCGCGTGAGAGGGAGAGAGCGGCGCGAGAGAGCGGCACAAGAGGGAGAGAGAGCGGTGTGTGAGAGAGAGCGTGCATGTGCAAGAGAGAGAGAGAGATAGACCACGCGTGCATGAGAAAGAGAGAGTGCACTCGCGCAAAAGAGAGAGAGAGAAAGTGTAAAAGCGTGTGCGAGAGACAGAAAGAGAGAGTGCGTGCGAGAGAGAGTGTGTGCGAGAGAGAGAATGCATGCGAGAGAGAGAGAGTGCGTGTGAGAGAGAGAGAGTGCGTGCAAGGGAGAGCAAGAGAGAGTGCGTGCGAGAGAGAGTGCGTGCGAGAGAGAGAGGGCGTGCGAGAGAGAGAGTGTGTGCGAGGGAGAGCAAGAGAGAGTGCGTGCGAGACAGAGCAAGAGAGAGTGAGTTCGAGAGAGAGCAAGAGAGAGTGCATGCGAGAGAGAGCAAGACAGAGTGCGTGCAAGAGAGAGAGAAAGTGCATGTGAGAGAGAGAGAGCAAGAGCGAGTGCGTGCGAGAGAGAGCAAGAGAGAGTGCGTGCAAGAGGGTGCAAGAGAGAGCTCGTGCAAGGGAAAAGAGGGAGTGCGTGTGAGAGAGAGCAAGAGAGAGTGCATGCAAGAGAGAACAAGAGAGAGTGTGTGCGAGAGTGCAAGAGAGAGTGCGTGTGAGAGAGAGCAAGAGAGAGTGTGTGCGCGAGAGAGCAAGAGAGAATGCATGTGAGAGAGAGCAAGAGAGAGTGCATGCCAGAGAGTGCAAGAGAGATTGCGTGCGAGATAGAGAGAGACAGAGTGCGTGTGAGATAAAGAGCGACAGAGGGTGTACGAGAGAGAGAGGGAGAGAGAGAGACCGCGCTTGCAAGTGAAAGAGAGAGAGAGCGCTTGCAAGAGAAAGAGAGAGAGAGCACGCGCGAGAGAGAGAGAGCGGCGTGAGAGCGAGAGAGCGGCACAAGAGGGAGAGAGAGCGGCGTGTGAGAGAGAGCGCGCATGCGCAAGAGAGAGAGAGAGAGATAGACCACGCGTGCATAAGAAAGAGAGAGGGCACTCACGCAAAAGAGAGAGTAAGAAAGTGTAAAAGCATGTGCGAGAGACAGAGAGAGAGAGTGCGTGCGAGAGAGAGTGTGTGCGAGAAAGAGAGTGCATGTGAGAGAGAGAGAGTGCATGTGTGAGAGAGAGAGTGCATGCAAGGGAGAGCAAGAGAGAGTGCGTGCGAGGGAGAGCAAGAGAGAGTGCGTGCGAGAGAGAGCAAGAGAGAGTGAGTGCAAGAGAGAGCAAGAGAGAGTGCGTGTGAGAGAGTGCGAGAGTGCGTGCGAGAGAGAGCAAGAGAGAGTGCGTGCAAGAGAGAGTGAAAGCATGCGAGAGAGAGAGAGCAAGAGCGAGTGCGTGCGAGAGAGAGCAAGACAGAGTGCGTGTGAGAGAGAGCAAAAGAGAGTGCGTGTAAGAGGGAGCAAGAGAGAGTGCATGTGAGAAATCAAGAGAGAGTGCGTGTTAGAGAGAGCAAGAGAGAGTGCATGCAAGACAGAGCCAGAGAGAGTGCTTGCAAGAGAGTGCAAGAGAGAGTGTGTGCGAGAGAGAGCAAGAGAGAATGCAAGTGAGAGAGAGCAAGAGAGAGTGCGTGCAAGATAGTGCAAGACAGAGTGCGAGATGGAGAGAGACAGAGTGCGTGTCAGATAGAGAGAAACAGAGTGCGTGCGAGGTAAAGAGAGACAGATTGTGTGCAAGAGAGAGAGGGAGAGAGAGAGGGAGAGGGAGAGAGAGAGGGAGAGAGAGAGGGAGAGAGAGAGGTCGCGTGCAAGAGATAGAGAGGGAGGCAGAGGGAGCACACGTGTGCGAGAGAGAGATAGAGAGAGAGAGCGCACGTGAGAAAGAGAGAGCACGCATCAGAAAGAGAGAGAGCGCGCGTGCACAAGAAAGGGAGAGAGAGAGCACACGCGAGAGAGAGAGAGCGGCGCGAGAGAGAGAGAGAGAGCGGCATTAGAGAGCGGCACGAGAGAGAGAGCGTGCATGCGCAAGAGAGAGAGAGAGAGATAGACCACGCGCGCATGAGAAAGAGAGAGTGCGCTCGCGTGAGAGAGAGAAAGTGTGAAAGCATATGCGAGAGACAAAGAGAGAGAGTGCGTGCGAGAGAGAGAGAGTGCGTGCGAGAGAGAGAGTGCATGCGAGAGAGAGAGTGCGTGCAAGAGGGAGCAAGAGAGAGCTCATGCAAGGGAAAAGAGGGAGTGCGTGTGAGAGAGAGCAAGAGAGACTGCATGCAAGACAGAGCAAGAGAGAGTGTGTGCGAGAGTGCAAGAGAGATTGCATGCGAGAGAGAGCAAGCGAGAGTGCGTAAGAGAGAGAGCAAGAGAGAGTGTGTGCCAGAGAGAGCAAGAGAGAATGCATGCGAGAGAGAGCAAGAGAGAGTGCGTGCAAGAGAGTGCAAGAGAGATTGCATGCGAGATAGAGAGAGACAGAGTGCGTGCTAGAGAGAGAGGGAGAGAGAGAGGGAGAGGGAGAGAGAGGGGGAGAGAGAGAGGGAGAGAGCGGGTACACGCAAGAGATAGAGAGGGAGGGAGAGGGAGCACATCCGTGTGAGAGATAGAGATTGAGAGAGAGAGCACACGAGAAAAAGAGAGAGCGCGCTTGCGAGAGAAAGCGAGAGAGAGAGCGCGCGCGAGAGGGAGAGAGCGGCGCGAGAGAGCGGCACAAGAGGGAGAGAGAGCGGCGTGTGAGAGAGAGCGTGCATGTGCAAGAGAGAGAGAGAGATAGACCACGCGTGCATGAGAAAGAGAGAGTGCACTCGCGCAAAAGAGAGAGAGAGAAAGTGTAAAAGCGTGTGCGAGAGACAGAAAGAGAGAGTGCATGCGAGAGAGAGTGTGTGCGAGAGAGAGAATGCATGCGAGAGAGAGAGAGTGCGTGTGAGAGAGAGAGAGTGCGTGCAAGGGAGAGCAAGAGAGAGTGCGTGCGATAGAGAGCAAGAGAGACTGCGTGCAAGAGAGAGAGCAAGAGAGAGTGCGTGTGAGAGAGAGCAAGAGAGAGTGCGTGCAAGAGGGAGCCAGAGAGAGTGCATGCAAGAGAGTGTAAGAGAGAGTGTGTGCGAGAGAGAGCAAGAGAGAATGCAAGCGAGAGAGAGCAAGAGAGAGTGCGTGCGAGATAGTGCAAGGCAGCGTGCGAGATAGAGAGAGACAGAGTGCGTGCGAGATAAAGAGAGACAGAGTGTGTGCGAGAGAAAGAGGGAGAGGGAGAGGGAGAGGGAGAGAGAGAGGGAGAGAGAGAGGGAGAGAGACAGTGCATGCGCAAGAGATAGAGAGGGAGGGAGAGGAAGGCACGCACGTGAAAGAGATAGAGAGAGAGGGCGCACGTGAGAAAGAGAGAGCACGCACGAGAAAGAGAGAGAGCGCGCGCGAGAAAGAGAGAGAGCGCGCGCGCGAGGAAGAGAGAGAGCGCACACACGAGAAAGAGAGAGAGAGAGCGCACGCGTGAGAGAGAGTGCATGCGAGAGAGAGAGTGCATGTGAGAGAGATTGCATGTGAGAGAAAGAGAGTGCAAGCAAGGGAGAGCAAGAGAGAGTGCATGCGAGGGAGAGCAAGAGAGAGTGCGTGCGAGAGAGAGCAAGAGAGAGTGAGTGCGAGAGCGAGCGAGAGTTCGTGTGAGAGAGAGCGAGAGAGAGTGCGTGCAAGAGAGAGAGAGTGCGTGTGAGAGAGAGAGAGTGCCTGCGAGAGAGAGTGCATGCGAGAGAGAGTGCGTGCGAGAGATAGAAAGAGAGAGTAGGTGTGAGAGAGAGCAAGAGAGTGCGCGTGCGAGAAAGAGAGAGAGAGCACGCGCACAAGAAAGAGAGAGAGAGCATGCCCATGAGAGAGAGAGCGGTGCAAGAGAGAGAGAGAGCGGCACGAGAGTGAGAGAGCGCGCACAAGAGAGAGAGCGAATGCACACGAGAGAGAGAGCATGCATGCTCAAGAGAGAGAGAGAGAGATAGAGCACGCATGCACGAGAAAGGGAGAGTGCGCTCGTGCGGAAGAGATAAAGTGTGAAAGCATGTGAGAGAGAGAGATTGAGTGCGTGCGAGAGACAGAGATAGTGCATGCGAGAGAGAGATAATGCATGTGAGAGAGAGAGAATGTGCGTGCAAGGGAGAGCAAGAGAGAGTGCGTACGGGGAAGAGCAAGAAAGAGTGCGTGCGAGAGAGAGCAAGAGAGAGTGAGTGCGAGAGAGAGCAAGAGAGGGTGTGCGAGAGAGAGATTGTGCTTGTGAGAGAGAGAGAGAGAGTGCATGCGAGAGAGAGAGAGATTGTGTGCGAGAGAGAGAAAGAGAGAGAGCGTGTGAGAGAGAACAAGAGAGATTGCGTGCGAGATAGAGAGAGACAGAATACGTGTGAGATAGAGAGAAACAGAGTGCGTGCAAGGTAAAGAGAGACAGAGTGTGTGCAAGAGAGAGAGGGAGAGAGAGAGGAAGAGAGAGAGGGCGCATGTGAGAGATAGAGAGGGAGGCAGAGGGAGCACATGGGTGCGAGAGAGAGAGATAGAGAGAGAGAGCGCACGTGAGAAAGAGAGAGCGCGCATGAGAAAGAGAGAGAGCGCGCGTGCACGAGAAAGAGAGAGAGAGAGAGCACGCACGAGAGAGAGAGAGCGGCGTGAGAGAGAGAGAGAGCGGCATGAGAGAGTGGCACGAGAGAGAGAGCGTGCATGCGCAAGAGAGAGAGAGAGAGAGATAGACCACGCGCACATGAGAAAGAGAGAGTGCGCTCGCGCGAGAGAGAGAGAGAGTGTGTGAAAGCATATGCGAGAGACAGAGAGAGAGTGCGTGCGAGAGAGAGAGAGTGCATGCGAGAGAGAGAGTGCGTGCGAGAGAGAGATAATGCGTGTGAGAGAGAGAGAATGTGCGTGCAAGGGACAGCAAGAGAGAGTGCGTGCGGGGGAGAGCAAGAAAGAGTGCGTGCGAGAGAGAGCAAGAGAGAGTGAGTGCGAGAGAGAGCAAGAGAGCGTGTGCGAGAGAGAGAGAGTGCATGCGAGAGAGAGATTGTGCTTGTGAGAGAGAGAGTGCATGCGAGAGAGAGAGAGATAGTGTGTGCAAGAGGGAGAAAGAGAGAGTGCGTGTGAGAGAGAGCAAGAGAGAGTGCTTGCGAGATAGAGAGAGACAGAATGCGTGTGAGATAGAGAGAAACAGAGTGCGTGCGAGGTAAAGAGAGACAGAGTGTGTGCAAGAGAGAGAGGGAGAGAGAGAGGGAGAGGGAGAGAGAGAGGGAGAGAGAGGGAGAGAGAGAGAGGGCACGTGCAAGAGATAGAGAGGGAGGCAGAGGGAGCACACGTGTGCGACAGAGAGAGATAGAGAGCACACGTGAGAAAGAGAGAGCGTGCATGAGAAAGAGAGAGAGCGCGAGTGCACGAGAAAGAGAGAGAGCGAGCACGCACGAGAGAGTGAGAGCGGCGCGCGAGAGAGAGAGAGCGGCATGAGAGAGCGGCACGAGAGAGAGAGCGTGCATGCGCAAGAGAGAGAGAGAGATGGACCATGCGCGCATGAGAAAGGGAGAGTGCGCTCGCGCGAGAGAGAGAGAGAAAGTGTGAAAGCATATGGGAGAGACAGAGAGAGAGAGTGCGTGCGAGAGAGAGAGAGTGCGTGCGAGAGAGAGAGAGTGCGTGTGAGAGAGAGAGAGACAGAGTGCATGTGAGATAGAGAGAAACAGATTGCGTGCGAGATAAAGAGTGACAGTGTGTGCAAGAGAGAGAGGGAGAGGGAGTGAGAGAGGCAGAGAGCGAGGGAGAGAGAGAGGGCACGCGTGAGAGTTAGAGAGGGAGGGAGAGGGAGCGCACATGCGAGAGAGAGAGAGATAGAGAGAGAGAGTGCACGTGAGAAAGAGAGAGCACGCACGAGAGAGAGAGCACACGCGCGTGAAAAAGAGAGAGAGAGCACACGCGAGAGAAAGAGAGAGAGAGCACGCGCAAGAGAGAGAGAGCGGCGTGAGAGAGAGAGAGTGCATGCGCAAGAGAGAGAGAGATATAGAGCACGCCCTCATGAGAAAGAGAGAGTGCGCACGCGCGAGAGAGAGAGAGAAAGTGTGAAAGTTTGTGCAAGAGACAGAGAGAGACGGTGCGTGCGAGAGAGAAAGTGCGTGCGAGAGAGAGAGTGCGTGCGAGAGAGAGAGAGTGCGTGCGAGGGAGAGCAAGAGAGAGTGCGTGCGAGAGAGAGCAAGAGAGAGTGCGTGCAAGAGAGAGAGAGTGCGTGCGAGAGAGAGAGAGCAAGAGAGAGAAAGTGCGAGAGAGAGCAAGAGAGAGTGCGTGCGAGAGAGAGCAAGAGAGAGTGAGTGCAAGAGGGAGCAAGAGAGAGCTTGTGGAAGGGAAAAGAGGGAGTGCGTGTGAGAGAGAGCAAGAGAGAGTGCATGCAAGACAGAGCAAGAGAGAATGTGTGCGAGAGTGCAAGAGAGATTGCGTGCGAGAGAGAGCAAGAGAGAGTGCGTGTGAGAGAGAGCAAGAGAGAGTGTGTGCGAGAGAGAGCAAGAGAGAATGCATGCATGAGAGAGGAAGAGAGTGCTTGCGAGAGAGTGCAAGAGAGATTGCGTGCGAGATAGAGAGAGACAGAGTGCGTGTGAGATAAAGAGCGACAGAGTGTGTGCGAGAGAGAGAGGGAGAGAGAGAGGGAGAGGGAGAGAGAGAGGGAGAGAGAGAGGGAGAGAGAGGGTATGCGCGAGAGATAGAGAGGGAGGGAGAGGGAGCACATCGGTGCGAGAGAGAGAGATAGAGAGAGAGAGCGCACGAGAAAGAGAAGAGCGCGCTTGCCAGAGAAAGAGAGAGAGAGAGCGCGGGCGAGAGGGAGAGAGCGGCGCGAGAGAGAGAGAGACCGGCATGAGAGAGCGGCACGAGAGAGAGAGTGTGCATGCACAAGAGGGAGAGAGAGAGAGATAGACCATGCGCGCATGAGAAAGGGAAAGTGCACTCGCACGAGAGAGAGAGAGAAAGTGTGAAAGCATATGCGAGAGACAGAGAGAGAGAGTGCATGCGAGAGAGAGAGAGTGCGTGTGAGAGAGAGAGAGACAGAGTGCATGTGACATAGAGAGAAACAGAGTGTGTGCGAGATAAAGAGTGACAGTGTGTGCAAGAGAGAGAGGGAGAGGGAGAGAGAGAGGCAGAGAGCGAGGGAGAGAGAGAGAGGGCACGCATGAGAGATAGAGAGGGAGGGAGAGGGAGCGCACACACGCGAGAGAGAGATAGAGAGAGAGAGTGCACATGAGAAAGAGAGAGCACGCACGAGAGAGAGAGAGCGGCGTGAGAGAGAGAGAGAGCGGCATGAGAGAGTGGCACGAGAGAGAGAGCGTGCATGTGCAAGAGAGAGAGAGAGAGAGATAGACCACGCGCACATGAGAAAGAGAGAGTGCGCTCACGCGAGAGAGAGAGAGAGTGTGTGAAAGCATATGCGAGAGACAGAGAGAGAGTGCGTGCGAGAGAGAGAGAGTGCGTGCGAGAGAGAGAGTGCATGCGAGAGAGAGATAATGCATGTGAGAGAGAGAGAATGTGCGTGCAAGGGACAGCAAGAGAGAGTGCGTGCGGGGGAGAGCAAGAAAGAGTGCGTGCGAGAGAGAGCAAGAGAGAGTGAGTGCGAGAGAGAGCAAGAGAGCGTGTGCGAGAGAGAGAGAGTGCATGCGAGAGAGAGATTGTGCTTGTGAGAGAGAGAGTGCATGCGAGAGAGAGAGAGATAGTGTGTGCAAGAGGGAGAAAGAGAGAGTGCGTGTGAGAGAGAGCAAGAGAGAGTGCTTGCGAGATAGAGAGAGACAGAATGCGTGTGAGATAGAGAGAAACAGAGTGCGTGCGAGGTAAAGAGAGACAGAGTGTGTGCAAGAGAGAGAGGGAGAGAGAGAGGGAGAGGGAGAGAGAGAGAGAGAGAGTGAGAGAGAGAGAGGGCACGTGCAAGAGATAGAGAGGGAGGCAGAGGGAGCACACGTGTGCGACAGAGAGAGATAGAGAGAGAGAGCACACGTGAGAAAGAGAGAGCGCGCATGAGAAAGAGAGAGAGCGCGAGTGCACGAGAAAGAGAGAGAGCGAGCACGCGCGAGAGAGAGAGAGCGGCGCGCGCGAGAGAGAGAGCGGCATGAGAGAGCGGCACGAGAGAGAGAGCATGCATGCGCAAGAGAGAGAGAGAGATGGACCATGCGCGCATGAGAAAGGGAGAGTGCGCTCGCGCGAGAGAGAGAGAGAAAGTGTGAAAGCATATGGGAGAGACAGAGAGAGAGAGTGCGTGCGAGAGAGAGAGAGTGCGTGCGAGAGAGAGAGAGTGCGTGTGAGAGAGAGAGAGACAGAGTGCATGTGAGATAGAGAGAAACAGATTGCGTGCGAGATAAAGAGTGACAGTGTGTGCAAGAGAGAGAGGGAGAGGGAGTGAGAGAGGCAGAGAGCGAGTGAGAGAGAGAGGGCACGCGTGAGAGTTAGAGAGGGAGGGAGAGGGAGCGCACATGCGAGAGAGAGAGAGATAGAGAGAGAGAGTGCACGTGAGAAAGAGAGAGCACGCACGAGAGAGAGAGCGCACGCGAGAGAAAGAGAGAGAGAGCACGCGCAAGAGAGAGAGAGCGGTGTGAGAGAGAGAGAGTGCATGCGCAAGAGAGAGAGAGATATAGAGCACGCGCTCATGAGAAAGAGAGAGTGCGCACGTGCGAGAGAGAGAGAGAAAGTGTGAAAGTTTGTGCAAGAGACAGAGAGAGACGGCGCGTGCGAGAGAGAGAGTGCGTGCGAGAGAGAGAGTGCGTGCGAGAGAGAGAGAGTGCGTGCGAGGGAGAGCAAGAGAGAGTGCGTGCGAGAGAGAGCAAGAGAGAGTGCGTGCAAGAGAGAGAGAGTGCGTGCGAGAGAGAGCAAGAGAGAATGCAAGCGAGAGAGAGCAAGAGAGAGTGCGTGCGAGATAGTGCAAGGCAGCGTGCGAGATAGAGAGAGACAGAGTGCATGTGTGATAAAGAGAGACAGAGTGTGTGCGAGAGAAAGAGGGAGAGAGAGAGGGAGAGGGAGAGAGAGAGGGAGAGAGAGAGGGAGAGAGACAGTGCATGCGCAAGAGATAGAGAGGGAGGGAGAGGAAGGCACGCACGTGAAAGAGATTGAGAGAGAGGGCCCACGTGAGAAAGAGAGAGCACGCACGAGAAAGAGAGAGAGCGCGCGCGAGAAAGAGAGAGAGCGCGCGCGCGAGGAAGAGAGAGAGCGCACACACGAGAAAGAGAGAGAGAGAGCGCACGCGTGAGAGAGAGTGCATGCGAGAGAGAGAGTGCATGTGAGAGAGATTGCATGTGAGAGAAAGAGAGTGCAAGCAAGGGAGAGCAAGAGAGAGTGCATGCGAGGGAGAGCAAGAGAGAGTGCGTGCGAGAGAGAGCAAGAGAGAGTGAGTGCGAGAGCGAGCGAGAGTTCGTGTGAGAGAGAGCGAGAGAGAGTGCGTGCAAGAGAGAGAGAGTGCGTGTGAGAGAGAGAGAGTGCCTGCGAGAGAGAGTGCATGCGAGACAGAGTGCGTGCGAGAGATAGAAAGAGAGAGTAGGTGTGAGAGAGAGCAAGAGAGTGCGCGTGCGAGAAAGAGAGAGAGAGCACGCGCACAAGAAAGAGAGAGAGAGCATGCCCATGAGAGAGAGAGCGGTGCAAGAGAGAGAGAGAGCGGCACGAGAGTGAGAGAGCGTGCACAAGAGAGAGAGCGAATGCACACGAGAGAGAGAGCGTGCATGCTCAAGAGAGAGAGAGAGAGATAGAGCACGCATGCACGAGAAAGGGAGAGTGCGCTCGTGCGGAAGAGATAAAGTGTGAAAGCATGTGAGAGAGAGAGATTGAGTGCGTGCGAGAGACAGAGATAGTGCGTGCGAGAGAGAGATAATGCATGTGAGAGAGAGAGAATGTGCGTGCAAGGGAGAGCAAGAGAGAGTGCGTGCGGGGAAGAGCAAGAAAGAGTGCGTGCGAGAGAGAGCAAGAGAGAGTGAGTGCGAGAGAGAGCAAGAGAGGGTGTGCGAGAGAGAGATTGTGCTTGTGAGAGAGAGAGAGAGTGCATGCGAGAGAGAGAGAGATTGTGTGCGAGAGAGAGAAAGAGAGAGAGCGTGTGAGAGAGAACAAGAGAGATTGCGTGCGAGATAGAGAGAGACAGAATACGTGTGAGATAGAGAGAAACAGAGTGCGTGCAAGGTAAAGAGAGACAGAGTGTGTGCAAGAGAGAGAGGGAGAGAGAGAGGAAGAGAGAGAGGGCGCATGTGAGAGATAGAGAGGGAGGCAGAGGGAGCACATGGGTGCGAGAGAGAGAGATAGAGAGAGAGAGCGCACGTGAGAAAGAGAGAGCGCGCATGAGAAAGAGAGAGAGTGCGCGTGCACGAGAAAGAGAGAGAGAGAGCACGCGCGAGAGAGAGAGAGCGGCGTGAGAGAGAGAGAGAGCGGCATGAGAGAGTGGCACGAGAGAGAGAGCGTGCATGCGCAAGAGAGAGAGAGAGAGAGATAGACCACGCGCACATGAGAAAGAGAGAGTGCGCTCGCGCGAGAGAGAGAGAGAGTGTGTGAAAGCATATGCGAGAGACAGAGAGAGAGTGCGTGCGAGAGAGAGAGAGTGCGTGCGAGAGAGAGAGTGCGTGCGAGAGAGAGATAATGCGTGTGAGAGAGAGAGAATGTGCGTGCAAGGGACAGCAAGAGAGAGTGCGTGCGGGGGAGAGCAAGAAAGAGTGCGTGCGAGAGAGAGCAAGAGAGAGTGAGTGCGAGAGAGAGCAAGAGAGCGTGTGCGAGAGAGAGAGAGTGCATGCGAGAGAGATTGTGCTTGTGAGAGAGAGAGAGTGCATGCGAGAGAGAGAGAGATAGTGTGTGCAAGAGGGAGAAAGAGAGAGTGCGTGTGAGAGAGAGCAAGAGAGAGTGCTTGCGAGATAGAGAGAGACAGAATGCGTGTGAGATAGAGAGAAACAGAGTGCGTGCGAGGTAAAGAGAGACAGAGTGTGTGCAAGAGAGAGAGGGAGAGAGAGAGGGAGAGGGAGAGAGAGAGGGAGAGAGAGTGAGAGAGAGAGGGCACGTGCAAGAGATAGAGAGGGAGGCAGAGGGAGCACACGTGTGCGACAGAGAGAGATAGAGAGAGAGAGCACACGTGAGAAAGAGAGAGCGCGCATGAGAAAGAGAGAGAGCGCGAGTGCACGAGAAAGAGAGAGAGCGAGCACGCGCGAGAGAGAGAGAGCAGCGCGCGAGAGAGAGAGAGCGGCATGAGAGAGCGGCACGAGAGAGAGAGCGTGCATGCGCAAGAGAGAGAGAGAGATGGACCATGCGCGCATGAGAAAGGGAGAGTGCGCTCGCGCGAGAGAGAGAGAGAAAGTGTGAAAGCATATGGGAGAGACAGAGAGAGAGAGTGCGTGCAAGAGAGAGAGAGTGCGTGCGAGAGAGAGAGAGTGCGTGTGAGAGAGAGAGAGACAGAGTGCATGTGAGATAGAGAGAAACAGATTGCGTGCGAGATAAAGAGTGACAGTGTGTGCAAGAGAGAGAGGGAGAGGGAGTGAGAGAGGCAGAGAGCGAGGGAGAGAGAGAGGGCACGCGTGAGAGTTAGAGAGGGAGGGAGAGGGAGCGCACATGCGAGAGAGAGAGAGATAGAGAGAGAGAGTGCACGTGAGAAAGAGAGAGCACGCACGAGAGAGAGAGCGCACGCGCGTGAAAAAGAGAGAGAGAGCACACGCGAGAGAAAGAGAGAGAGAGCGGCGTGAGAGAGAGAGAGTGCATGCGCAAGAGAGAGAGAGATATAGAGCACGCGCTCATGAGAAAGAGAGAGTGCGCACGCGCGAGAGAGAGAGAAAGTGTGAAAGTTTGTGCAAGAGACAGAGAGAGACGGTGCGTGCGAGAGAGAGAGTGCGTGCGAGAGAGAGAGTGCGTGCGAGAGAGAGAGAGTGCGTGCGAGGGAGAGCAAGAGAGAGTGCGTGCGAGAGAGAGCAAGAGAGAGTGCGTGCAAGAGAGAGAGAGTGCGTGCGAGAGAGAGAGAGCAAGAGAGAGAAAGTGCGAGAGAGAGCAAGAGAGAGTGCGTGCGAGAGAGAGCAAGAGAGAGTGCGTGCAAGAGGGAGCAAGAGAGAGCTCGTGGAAGGGAAAAGAGGGAGTGCATGTGAGAGAGAGCAAGAGAGAGTGCATGCAAGACAGAGCAAGAGAGAATGTGTGCGAGAGTGCAAGAGAGATTGAGTGCGAGAGAGAGCAAGAGAGAGTGCGTGTGAGAGAGAGCAAGAGAGAGTGTGTGCGAGAGAGAGCAAGAGAGAATGCATGCATGAGAGAGGAAGAGAGTGCTTGCGAGAGAGTGCAAGAGAGATTGCGTGCGAGATAGAGAGAGACAGAGTGCGTGTGAGATAAAGAGCGACAGAGTGTGTGCGAGAGAGAGAGGGAGAGAGAGAGGGAGAGGGAGAGAGAGAGGGAGAGAGAGAGGGAGAGAGAGGGTATGCGCGAGAGATAGAGAGGGAGGGAGAGGGAGCACATCGGTGCGAGAGAGAGAGATAGAGAGAGAGAGCGCACGAGAAAGAGAGAGAGCGCGCTTGCCAGAGAAAGAGAGAGAGAGAGCGCGGGCGAGAGGGAGAGAGCGGCGCGAGAGAGAGAGAGACCGGCATGAGAGAGCGGCACGAGAGAGAGAGTGTGCATGCACAAGAGAGAGAGAGAGAGAGATAGACCATGCGCGCATGAGAAAGGGAGAGTGCACTCGCACGAGAGAGAGAGAGAAAGTGTGAAAGCATATGCGAGAGACAGAGAGAGAGAGTGCATGCGAGAGAGAGAGAGTGCGTGTGAGAGAGAGAGAGACAGAGTGCATGTGACATAGAGAGAAACAGAGTGTGTGCGAGATAAAGAGTGACAGTGTGTGCAAGAGAGAGAGGGAGAGGGAGAGAGAGAGGCAGAGAGCGAGGGAGAGAGAGAGAGGGCACGCATGAGAGATAGAGAGGGAGGGAGAGGGAGCGCACACACGCGAGAGAGAGATAGAGAGAGAGAGTGCACATGAGAAAGAGAGAGCACGCACGAGAGAGAGAGAGCGGCGTGAGAGAGAGAGAGAGCGGCATGAGAGAGTGGCACGAGAGAGAGAGCGTGCATGCGCAAGAGAGAGAGAGAGATAGACCACGCGCACATGAGAAAGAGAGAGTGCGCTCGCGCGAGAGAGAGAGAGAGTGTGTGAAAGCATATGCGAGAGACAGAGAGAGAGTGCGTGTGAGAGAGAGAGAGTGCGTACGAGAGAGAGAGTGCGTGCGAGAGAGAGATAATGCGTGTGAGAGAGAGAGAATGTGCGTGCAAGGGACAGCAAGAGAGAGTGCGTGCGGGGGAGAGCAAGAAAGAGTGCGTGCGAGAGAGAGCAAGAGAGAGTGAGTGCGAGAGAGAGCAAGAGAGCGTGTGCGAGAGAGAGAGAGTGCATGCGAGAGAGAGATTGTGCTTGTGAGAGAGAGAGAGTGCATGCGAGAGAGAGAGAGATAGTGTGTGCAAGAGGGAGAAAGAGAGAGTGCGTGTGAGAGAGAGCAAGAGAGAGTGCTTGCGAGATAGAGAGAGACAGAATGCGTGTGAGATAGAGAGAAACAGAGTGCGTGCGAGGTAAAGAGAGACAGAGTGTGTGCAAGAGAGAGAGGGAGAGAGAGAGGGAGAGGGAGAGAGAGAGAGAGAGAGTGAGAGAGAGAGAGGGCACGTGCAAGAGATAGAGAGGGAGGCAGAGGGAGCACACGTGTGCGACAGAGAGAGATAGAGAGAGAGAGCACACGTGAGAAAGAGAGAGCGCGCATGAGAAAGAGAGAGAGCGCGAGTGCACGAGAAAGAGAGAGAGCGAGCACGCACGAGAGAGAGAGAGCGGCGCGCGCGAGAGAGAGAGCGGCATGAGAGAGCGGCACGAGAGAGAGAGCGTGCATGCGCAAGAGAGAGAGAGATGGACCATGCGCGCATGAGAAAGGGAGAGTGCGCTCGCGCGAGAGAGAGAGAGAAAGTGTGAAAGCATATGGGAGAGACAGAGAGAGAGAGTGCGTGCGAGAGAGAGAGAGTGCGTGCGAGAGAGAGAGAGTGCGTGTGAGAGAGAGAGAGACAGAGTGCATGTGAGATAGAGAGAAACAGATTGCGTGCGAGATAAAGAGTGACAGTGTGTGCAAGAGAGAGAGGGAGAGGGAGTGAGAGAGGCAGAGAGCGAGGGAGAGAGAGAGGGCACGCGTGAGAGTTAGAGAGGGAGGGAGAGGGAGCGCACATGCGAGAGAGAGAGAGATAGAGAGAGAGAGTGCACGTGAGAAAGAGAGAGCACGCACGAGAGAGAGAGCGCACGCGCGTGAAAAAGAGAGAGAGAGCACACGCGAGAGAAAGAGAGAGAGAGCACGCGCAAGAGAGAGAGAGCGGCGTGAGAGAGAGAGAGTGCATGCGCAAGAGAGAGAGAGATATAGAGCACGCGCTCATGAGAAAGAGAGAGTGCGCACGCGCGAGAGAGAGAGAGAAAGTGTGAAAGTTTGTGCAAGAGACAGAGAGAGACGGTGCGTGCGAGAGAGAGAGAGTGCGTGCGAGAGAGAGAGAGTGCGTGCGAGGGAGAGCAAGAGAGAGTGCGTGCGAGAGAGAGCAAGAGAGAGTGCGTGCAAGAGAGAGAGAGTGCGTGCGAGAGAGAGAGAGCAAGAGAGAGAAAGTGCGAGAGACAGCAAGAGAGAGTGCGTGCGAGAGAGAGCAAGAGAGAGTGCGTGCAAGAGGGAGCAAGAGAGAGCTCGTGGAAGGGAAAAGAGGGAGTGCGTGTGAGAGAGAGCAAGAGAGAGTGCATGCAAGACAGAGCAAGAGAGAATGTGTGCGAGAGTGCAAGAGAGATTGAGTGCGAGAGAGAGCAAGAGAGAGTGCGTGTGAGAGAGAGCAAGAGAGAGTGTGTGCGAGAGAGAGCAAGAGAGAATGCATGCATGAGAGAGGAAGAGTGCTTGCGAGAGAGTGCAAGAGAGATTGCGTGCGAGATAGAGAGAGACAGAGTGCGTGTGAGATAAAGAGCGACAGAGTGTGTGCGAGAGAGAGAGGGAGAGAGAGAGGGATAGGGAGAGAGAGAGGGAGAGAGAGAGGGAGGGAGAGGGTATGCGCGAGAGATAGAGAGGGAGGGAGAGGGAGCACATCGGTGCGAGAGAGAGAGATAGAGAGAGAGAGTGCACAAGAAAGAGAGAGAGCGCGCTTGCCAGAGAAAGAGAGAGAGAGAGCGCGGGCGAGAGGGAGAGAGCGGCGCGAGAGAGAGAGAGACCGGCATGAGAGAGCGGCACGAGAGAGAGAGTGTGCATGCACAAGAGAGAGAGAGAGAGATAGACCATGCGCGCATGAGAAAGGGAAAGTGCACTCGCACGAGAGAGAGAGAAAGTGTGAAAGCATATGCGAGAGACAGAGAGAGAGAGTGCAGCGAGAGAGAGAGAGTGCGTGTGAGAGAGAGAGAGACAGAGTGCATGTGACATAGAGAGAAACAGAGTGTGTGCGAGATAAAGAGTGACAGTGTGTGCAAGAGAGAGAGGGAGAGGGAGAGAGAGAGGCAGAGAGCGAGGGAGAGAGAGAGAGGGCACGCATGAGAGATAGAGAGGGAGGGAGAGGGAGCGCACACACGCGAGAGAGAGATAGAGAGAGAGAGTGCACATGAGAAAGAGAGAGCACGCACGAGAGAGAGAGCGCACGTGCGTGAAAAAGAGAGAGAGAGCACGCGCAAGAGAGAGAGAGAGCGGCGTGAGAGAGAGAGAGTGCATGCGCAAGAGAGAGAGAGATATAGAGCACGCGCTCATGAGAAAGAGAGAGTGCACATGCGCGAGAGAGAGAGAAAGTGTGAAAGCTTGTGCAAGAGACAGAGAGAGACAGTCTGTGCGAGAGAGAGAGAGTGCGTGTGAGAGAGAGAGTGCGTGTGAGAGAGAGAGAGTGCGTGCGAGGGAGAGCAAGAGAGAGTGAGTTCGAGAGAGAGCAAGAGAGAGTGCGTGCGAGAGAGAGCAAGAGAGAGTGCATGCAAGAGAGAGAGAGTGCGTGCAAGAGAGAGAGAGCAAGAGCGAGTGCGTGCGAGAGGGAGCAAGAGAGAGCTCGTGCAAGGGAAAAGAGGGAGTGCGTGTGAGAGAGAGCAAGAGAGAGTGCATGCAAGAGAGAACAAGAGAGAGTGTGTGCGAGAGTGCAAGAGAGATTGCGTGCGAGAGAGAGCAAGAGAGAGTGCGTGTGAGAGACAGCAAGAGAGAGTGTGTGCGAGAGAGAGCAAGAGAGAATGCATGCGAGAGAGAGCAAGAGAGAGTGCGTGCCAGAGTGCAAGAGAGATTGCGTGCGAGATAGAGAGAGATAGAGTGCGTGTGAGATAGAGAGAAACAGAGTGCGTGCGAGATAAAGAGCGACAGAGTGTGTGCGAGAGAGAGAGAGGGAGAGGAAGAGAGAGAGGGAGAGAGAGAGAGAGAGGGCACGCGCGAGAGATAGAGAGGGAGGGAGAGGGAGCACATCCATGCGAGAGAGGGAGATAGAAAGAGAGAGTGCACGAGAAAGAGAGAGAGCGCGCTTGCGAGAGAAAGAGAGAGAGAGAGCGCGCGCGAGAAGGCGAGAGCGGCGCGAGAGAGAGAGAGAGAGCAGCACAAGAGGGAGAGAGAGCGGCGTGTGAGAGTGTGCATGCACAAGAGAGAGAGATAGACCACGCGTGCGTGAGAAAGAGAGAGTGCACTCACGCAAAAGA
>JANJGN010000011.1:60785449-60800449 GCA_026770705.1 Isurus oxyrinchus | reverse complement strand
GCACACGTGTGCGAGAGAGAGAGATAGAGAGAGAGAGCACACGTGAGAAAGAGAGAGCGTGCATGAGAAAGAGAGAGAGCGCGCATGCATGAGAAAGAGAGAGAGAGCACGCGCGAGAGAGAGAGAGCGGCGTGAGAGAGAGAGAGCAGCATGAGAGAGCGGCACGAGAGAGAGAGCGTGCATGCGCAAGAGAGAGAGAGAGATAGACCACGCGCGCATGAGAAAGAGAGAGTGCGCTCGCGCGAGAGAGAGAGAAAGTGTGAAAGCATATGCGAGAGACAGAAAGAGAGAGTGCGTGCGAGAGAGAGAGAGTGCGTGCGAGAGAGAGAGTGCGTGCGAGAGAGAGAGAGACAGAGTGCATGTGAGATAGAGAGAAACAGAGTGCATGCGAGATAAAGAGAGACAGTGTGTGCGAGAGAGAGAGGGAGAGGGAGAGAGAGAGGCAGAGAGTGAGGGAGAGAGAGAGGGCGCGCGCGAGAGATAGAGAGGGAGGGAGAGGGAGCACACGCGCGCGAGAGAGAGTGAAGAGAGAGAGAGTGTACGTGAGAAAGAGCACGCACGAGAGAGAGAGTGCACGCGCGAGAAAGAGAGAGAGCATGCGCGAGAGAGAGAGAGCGGCGTGAGAGAGAGAGCATGCATGCGCAAGAGAGAGAGAGAGATATAGAGCATGCGCGCATGAGAAAGAGAGAGTGCACACGTGCGAGAGAGAGAGAGAAAGTGTGAAAGCTTGTGCAAGGGACAGAGAGAGACAGTGCATGCGAGATGGAGAGAGTGCGTGCGAGAGAGAGTGTGCGTGTGAGAGAGAGAGAATGCGTGCGAGGGAAAGCAAGACAGAGTGCGTGCGAGAGAGAGCAAGAGAGAGTGAGTTCTAGAGAGAGCAAGAGAGAGTGCGTGCAAGAGAGAGCAAGAGAGAGTGCATGCAAGAGGGAGCAAGAGAGAGCTCGCGCAAGAGAAAAGAGGGAGTGCATGTGAGAGAAAGAAGAGTGCATGCAAGACAGATCAAGAGAGAGTGTGTGCGAGAGTGCAAGAGAGATTGCGTGCGAGAGAGAGCAAGAGAGAGTGCGTGTGAGAGAGAGCAAGAGAGAGTGTGTGCGAGAGAGAGCAAGAGAGAATGCATGTGATAGAGAGCAAGAGAGAGTGCTGTGTGAGAGAGTGCAAGAGAAATTGCATGCGAGATAGAGAGAGACAGAGTGCGTGTGAGATAGAGAGAAACAGAGTGCGTGTGAGATAACAAGCGACAGAGTGTGTGCGAGAGAGAGAGGGAGAGAGACAGGGAGAGGTAGAGATAGAGGGAGAGAGAGAGGGAGAGAGAGGGCACGGGCGAGAGATAGAGAGGGAGGGAGAGGGAGCACATGCGTGAGAGAGAGAGATAGAGAGAGAGAGCGCACGAGAAAGAGAGCACGCTTGCAAAAGAAAGAGAGAGAGAGAGCGTGCGCGAGAGAGAGAGAGCGGCACAAGAGGGAGAGAGCAGCACAAGAGGGAGAGAGAGCGGCGTGTGAGAGAGAGCGTGCATGCGCAAGAGAGAGAGAGAGAGATAGACCACGTGCGCATGAGAAAGAGAGAGTGCAGTCGCGCGAGAGAGAGAGAAAGTGTAAAAGCGTGTTTGAGAGAGAGAGAGAGAGTGCGTGCGAGAGATAGAGAGTGTGCACGAGAGAGAGAGTGCATGCGAGAGAGAGAGAGTGGGTGTGAGAGAGACAGAGTGCATGCAAGGGAGAGCAAGAGAGAGTGCGTGCGAGAGAGAGCGAGAGTGCGTGCGAGAGAGATAGCAAGAGAGATTGTGTGCAAGAGAGAGAGAGTGTGTGCGAGAGAGAGAGAGAGCAAGAGCGAGTGCGTGCGAGAGAGAGCAAGAGAGAGTGCGTGTGAGAGAGAGCGAGAGAGCGTGCGAGAGAGAGCAAGAGTGCGTGCGAGAGAGAGCAAGAGAGAGTGCGTGCGAGAGAGAGAGAGTGCGTGCGAGAGAGAGCAAGAGAGAGTGCATGTGAGAGAGAGCAAAAGAGAGTGCATGCGGGAGAGAGAGCAAGAGAAAGTGTGTGAGAGACAGTGCGAGAGAGAATGCATCCGAGAGAGAGCAAAAGAGAGTGTGGGCAAGAGAGAGCAAGAGAGAGTGTGTGCGAGAGAGAATGCGTGCGAGAGAGAGCAAGAGAGAGTGTGTGCGAGATAGAGAGAGACAGAATGCGTGCAAGATAGAGAGAGGGAGAGTGTGTGCGAGATAGAGAGGGAGAGTGCATGCGAGATAGAGAGAGGGAGAGTACTTGCGAGATAGAGAGGGAGAGAGCGTGCAAGATAGAGAGAGGGAGAGTGCATGAGAGATAGAGAGAGGGAGACTGCATGTGAGATAGAGAAGGAGAGTGCATGCGAGATAGAGAGGGAGAGTGCGTGCGAGATAGAGAGGGAGAGTACGTGCAAGATAGAGAGGGAGAGTGCATGCGAGATAGAGAGAGGGAGAGTGCGCTCAAGATAGAGAGAGGTAGAGTACGTGCGAGATAGAGAGAGTGCACATGAGAAAGAGAGAGAGAGCGCACGCGAGAAAGAGAGAGAGAGCACGCACGCAGGAAATGGAGAGAGAGAGCATGCGCGCGAGAAATAGAGAGAGAGAACACGCACGCGATAAAGAGAGAGAGAGCACGCGCATGAGAGAGAGAGCGGTGCAAGAGAGAGAGAGAGAGTGGCACGAGAGAGAGAGAGTGCGCACAAGACAGAGAGCGAACGCACACGAGAGAGAGAGCATGCATGCGCAAGAGAGAGAGAGAGATATAGAGCACACGTGCACGAGAAAGGGAGAGAGCGCTCGCGCGATAGCGAGAATGTGTGAAAGCGTGTGTGAGGGAGAGTGTATGCGAGAGAGAGAGAGAGTATGCGTGCAAGGAAGAGCAAGAGAGCGTGTGTGCGAGGGAAAGCAAGAGAGAGTGCGTGCGAGAGAGAGCAAGAGAGAGTGAGTGCGAGAGAGAGCAAGAAAGAGTGCATGCGAGAGAGAGCGAGAGAGAGTGCGAGAGCGAGAGAGAGTGCGTGCGAGAGAGAGGGAGAGAGTGCATGCGATGGAGAGCAAGAGAGAGTGTGTGCCAGAGAGAGCAAGAGAGAGTGCGTGCGAGAGAGAGCAAGAGAGAATGCGTGCCAGAGAGAGCAAGAGAGAGTGCGTGCCAGAGAGAGAAAGAGAGAGTGTGTGCGAGAGAGAGCAAGAGAGAGTGCGTGTGAGAGAGAGCAAGAGATAGTGCATGTGAAATAGAGAGACACAGAGTGCGTGCCAGATAGAGAGAGACAGAGTGCGTGCGAGATAGAGAGAGACAGAATGCATGCGAGATAGAGATAGGGAGAGTGCGTGCGAGATAGAGAGGGAGAATGCGTGCGAGATAGAGAGGGACTGTGCGTGTGAGATAGAGAGGGAGAGTGCGTGCGAGATAGAGAGGGAGAGTGCATGCAAGATAGAGATGGAGAGTACGTGTGAGATAGAGAGGGAGACTGCGTGCAAGAGAGGGAGAGTGCGTGCAAGAGATGGAGAGTGCATGCGAGAGAGGGAGAGTGCGTGTGTAGAGTGAGAGAGAGTGCGTGCGAGAGAGAGAGAGACAGTGCGTGCGATAGAGAGAGAGTTCGTGCAAGAGAAAGAGAGAGAGTGCGTGCAAGGGAGAGCAAGAGAGAGCGCACGAGAGAGTGAGAGAGAGCATGCGAGAGAGAGAGCATGTGAGAGACTGAGGGAGGGAGAGAGCGCATGAGAGAGTGAGAGAGAGAGAGAGAAAGAGAGAGGGAGAGGTTGAGAGCGCATGAGTGAGCGAGAGAAAGAGCACGCGAGAGAGCGACAGAAAGAGAGCATGCGAGAGAGTGAGAGAGAGACCTCGTGAGAGAGAGAGCGCAAGAGAGTGAGAGAGAGCAAGAGAGAGTGCATGCGAGAGAGAGAAAGAGAGAGTGCGTGTGAGAGAGAGCAAGAGAGAATGCATGTGAGAGAGAGAAAGAGAGAGTGCATTTGAGATAGAGAGGGAGATTGTGTGAGAGATAGAGAGGGAGAGTGCATGCAAGAGAGGGAGAGTGCGTGCAAGAGAGGGAGAGTGCGTGTGAGATAGAGAGGGAGAGTGCATGCAAGAGAGGGAGAGTGCGTGCAAGAGAGGGAGAGTGCGTGCGAGAGAGAGAGAGAGAGAGTGTGTGCAAGGGAGAGCAAGACAGAGCATTAGAGAGAGAGCGCACGAGTGAGCGAGAGAGAGAGAGCACACGAGAGAGCGAGAGAGAGCGCGCGAGAGAGCGAGAGAGAGAGAGTTCGCGAGAGAGGGAGAGAGAGAGAGAGAGAAAGAGAGAGGGAGAGAGAGGGATAGAGAGAGGGAGAGTGAACGGGAGAGAGAGAGGGAGAGGGGGAGAGAGAGGGGGGAGAGAGTGCAAGAGAGGGAGGGCGCGCACGAGAGATAGAGAGGGTGGGAGAGAGAGTGTGTAAGAGCGCATGCGAGAGAACGAGAGAGAGAAAGCGCACAAGCGAGCGCGAGAGAGACAGAGAGAGAGAGGGAGAGAGAGAGGGAGAGACGGTGCGCACGAGTGATAGAGAGGGAGGTCGACAGAGTGCACGCGCGCGAGAGAGAGAGATAGAGAGAGCGGGCGAGAGAAAGAGAGAGAGAGCATGCACGAGAAAGAGAGAGGGAGAGTGCATGCGAGATAGAGAGAGGGAGAGTGTGTGCGAGATAGAGAGACGGAGAGTGCATGAGAGATAGAGAGACGGAGAGTGCGTGTGAGATAGCGAGAAGGAGATTGCATGCGAGATAGAGAGAGGGAGAGTGCGTATGAGATAGAGAGATGGAGAGTGCATGAGAGATAGAGTGCGTGCAAGGTAGAGAGAAGGAGATTGAATGTGAGATAGAGAGAGGGAGATTGCGTGCGAGATAGAAACAGGGAGAGTGCGTGCGAGATAGAGAGATAGAGTGCGTGCGAGATAGAGAGGGAGAGTAGGTGCGAGATAGAGAGTGAGAGTACATGCGAGATAGAGAGGGAGAGTGCGTGCGAGATAGAGAGGGAGAGTGCATGCGAGATAGAGAGGGAGAGTGCGTGCAAGATAGAGAAAGGGAGAGTACATGCGAGAGGGAGAGAGGGAGAGTGCGTGTGAGGTAGAGAGAGGGAGAGTACGTATGAGATAGAGAGAGAGAGCACGCGTGAGAAAGAGAGAGAGAGCAGGCGCGCGTGAAAGTGAGAGAGAGAGAGAGCGCGCATGAGAAAGAGAGAGTGAGCACGCGTGCGAGAATGAGAGAGAGCACGCGCGTGAGAGAGAGCAGCGCGAGAGAGAGAGCTGCGCGAGAGATAGAGAGAGCGCGCACAAGAGAGAGCACGAACGCACACGAGAGAGAGAGCATGCATGAGCAAGAGAGAGAGAGATGTAAAGCACGTGTGCACAAGAAAGGGAGAGTGCACGCGCACGAAAGAGAGATAGTGTGAAAGCGTGTGTGAGAGAGAGAGAGAGTGCGTGCGAGAGAGAGAGAGTGCGTGCAAGCAAGAGCAAGAGAGAGTGCGTGGGCATGAGAGCAAGAGAGAGTGCGTGTGAGAGAGAGCAAGAGAGAGTGCATGTGAGAAAGAGCAAGAGACAGTGCGTGCGAGAGAGAGCAAGAGAGAGTGCATGCCAGAGAGAGTAAGAGATAGTGCGTGTGAGAGAGAACAAGAGAGAGTGCGTGCGAGAGAGAGAAAGAGGGAGTACATGCGAAAGAGAGCAAGAGAGAGTGCGTGTGAGAGAGAGCAAGAGAGAGTGCTTGCGAGAGAGAGCAAAAGAAAGTGCAAGCGAGAGAGAGCAAGAGAGAGTGCATGCGAGATAGAGAGAGACAGAGTGCGTGCCAGATAGAGAGAGACAGAGTGCGTGCGAGATAGAGAGAGACAGAATTCGTGCGAGATAGAGAGAGGGAGAGTGCATGTGAGATAGAGAGGGAGAGTGTGTGCAAGATAGAGAGAGGGAGAGTATGTGCAAGATAGAGATGGTGAGTACGTGTGAGATAGGGAGGGAGAGTGCGTGTGAGATAGAGAGGGACAGTCGTGCGAGATAGAGGGGGAGAGTGCGTGTGAGATAGAGAGGGAGAGTGCGTGCAAGAGAGGGAGAGTGCGTGCGAGAGAGGGAGAGTGCGTGTGCAGAGAGTGAGTGTGCGTGTGAGAGAGAGAGTGCGTGCGAGAGAGAGAGTGCGTGCGAGAGAGAGAGATTGCGTGTGAGAGAGAGAGTGCGTGCAAGGGAGAGCAAGAGAGAGCGCATGAGAGAGCGAGAGAGAGAGATCGCGCGACAGAGTGAGAGAGAGAGAGAGAAAGAGAGAGAAAGGGTGAGAGTGCATGAGTGAGCAAGAGAGACCGCGCGCGAGAGAGTGACAGAAAGAGAGCACGCGAGAGAGTGAGAGTGAGAGAGCACGCGAGAGAGAGAGAGCGCGATAGAGCAAGAGAGTGAGCACACGAGTGAGCAAGTGAGAGAGAGAGCACACGAGAGAGCGAGAGAGAGCGCGCGAGAGAGCGAGAGAGAGAGAGAAAGAGAGAGAGAGAGGGAGAGAGAGAGGGAGAGTGAGCGGGAGAGAGAGAGGGAGAGGGAGAGACAGAGGGTGAGAGAGATGGCGCGTGCGAGAGATAGAGAGGGTGGGAGAAAGAGTGTGCGAGACAGCACGCGAGAGAGCGAGAGAGAGCACACACGCAAGCACGAGAGAGACAGAGAGAGAGAGGGAGAGAGAGAGGGAGAGAGGGAATGCGCGAGTGAGAGAGAGGGAGGGAGGGCGAGCGAACGCGCATGAGAGAGCGAGATAGAGAGAGAGCGTGTGAGAAAGAGAGAGAGCATGCACGAGAGATGGAGAGAGGGTGCATGTGGGAAAGAGAGAGAGAGAGTGCGTGTGAGAGAGAGAGACAGAGTGCCTGTGACAGAGAGAGACAGAGTGCGTGCAAGAGAGAGAGACAGAGTGCGTGCAAGAGAGAGAGACAGAGTGTGTGCGAGAGAGAGAGACAGAGTGCGTGCGAGAGAGAGAGACAGAGTGCGTGCGAGAGAGGGAGACAGAGTGCGCGCGGAAGAGAGAGAGAAAGTGTGTGTGCGAGAGAGAGAGAGTGATAGAGTGCATGCGAGAGAGAGAGTGCGTACGAGAGAGAGAGAGAGATTGCGTGTGAGAAAGAGTGCGTGCGAGGGAGAGCAAGAGAGAGCGCATGAGAGAGCGAGAGAGAGAGATCGCGCGACAGAGTGAGAGAGAGAGAGAGAAAGAGAGAGAGAGGGTGAGAGCGCATGAGTGAGCAAGAGAGAGCGCGCGCGAGAGAGCGACAGAAAGAGAGCAGGCGAGAGAGTGAGAGTGAGACAGCACGCGAGAGAGAGAGAGAGCGCGATAGAGCAAGAGAGTGAGCACGCGAGTGAGCGAGTGAGAGAGAGAGCACATGAGAGAGCGAGAGAGAGCGCGCGAGAGAGCGAGAGAGAAAGAGAGAGAGGGAGAGAGAGAGGGAGAGAGAGAGGGAGAGTGAGCGGGAGAGAGAGAGGGAGAGGGAGAGACAGAGGGTGAGAGAGATGGCGCGTGCGAGAGATAGAGAGGGTGGGAGAAAGAGTGTGTGAGATAGCGCGCGAGAGAGAGCACACACGCAAGCGTGAGAGAGACAGAGAGAGAGGGAGAGAGAGAGAGGGAGGGAATGCGCGAGTGAGAGAGAGGGAGGGAGGGCGAGCGCACGCGCGTGAGAGAGCGAGATAGAGAGAGAGCCTGTGAGAAAGAGAGAGAGCATGCGCGAGAGATGGAGAGAGGGTGCATGTGGGAAAGAGAGAGAGAGAGTGCGTGTGAGAGAGAGAGACAGAGTGCCTGTGAGAGAGAGAGACAGAGTGCGTGCAAGAGAGAGAGACAGAGTGTGTGCGAGAGAGAGAGACAGAGTGCGTGCGAGAGAGAGAGAGACAGAGTGCGTGCGAGAGAGGGAGACAGAGTGCACGCGGAAGAGAGAGAGAAAGTGTGTGTGCGAGAGAGAGAGAGTGATAGAGTGCATGCGAGAGAGAGAGTGCGTACGAGAGAGAGAGAGAGATAGAGTGCATGCGAGAGAGAGAGAGGGAGAGTGCGTACGAGAGAGAGAGAGAGTACGTGCGGGAGAGAGTGCGTGCGGGAGAGAGGGAGAGTGCGTGCGGGAGAGAGAGAGTGCGTGAGAGAGAGTGCGTGTGAGAGAGAGAGAGTGCATGCGAGAGAGAGAGAATGCATGCGAGAGAGAGCAAGAGAGAGTGCATGCAAGAGAGAGCAAGAGAGAGTGCATGCGAGAGAGAGCAAGAGAAAGTATGTGCGAGAGAGAGCAAGAGAGAGTGCATGCGAGATAGAGGGAGACAGAATGCGTGCGAGTTAGAGAGAGCCAGAGTGCATGTGAGATAGAGAGAGACAAGGTGCGTGCGAGATAGAGAGAGGGAGAGTGCGCGCGAGATCGAGAGAGGGAGAGTACGTGCGAGATAGAGAGGGAGAGTACGTGTGAGATAGAGAGGAAGAGTACGTGTTAGATAGAGAGGGAGAGTGGGTGCAAGAGAGGGAGAGTGCGTGCGAGAGAGGGAGAGTGCGTGTGTAGAGAGTGAGAGTGCGTGCGAGAGAGAGAGTGCGTGCGAGAGAGAGAGTGTGCATGTGAGAGAGAGTGCGTGCAAGGGAGAGCAAGAGAGAGCGCGTGAGAGAGCAAGAGAGAGAAAGCACGCGACAGAGTGAGAGAGAGAGAGAAAGAGAGAGAGAGGGTGAGAGCGTATGAGTGAGCAAGAGAGAGAGCGCGCAAGAGAGTGACATTAAGAGAGCACGCGAGAGAGTGAGAGTGAGAGCACGCGAGAGAGAGAGAGCGCGAGAGTGAGCACGTGAGTGAGCGAGAGAGAGACAGAGCGCACGAGAGAGCGAGAGAGAGCGCGCGAGCAAGCGAGGGAGAGAGAGGGAGAGAGAGAGAAAGAGAGAGAGGGAGAGAGAGAGGGAGAGAGAGGGGGAGAGTGAGCGGGAGAGAGAGAGGGAGAGGGAGAGACAGAGGGTGAGAGAGACAGCGCGTGCGAGAGATAGAGAGAGTGGGAGAGAGAGTGTGCGAGATAGTGCGCGAGAGAGCGAGAGAGCACATACGCAAGCGCGAGACAGAGAGAGAGGGAGAGAGAGGGAGAGAGGGAGCACGCGAGTGATAGAGAGGGAGGGAGACATAGCGCACGCGCATGAGAGAGAGAGGTAGAGAGAGAGCGTGTGAGAAAGAGAGAGAGCATGCGCGAGAGAGAGAGAGAGAGGGTGCATGTGGGAAAGAGAGAGAGAGTGTGTGTGTGAGAGAGAGCAAGAGATAGTGTGTGCTCTCGCTCTCTCTTTCTCGCGCGTGCTCTCTCTCTTTTTCTCGCATGCGTGAGAAAGAGAGAGAGCACGCATGAGAAAGAGACAGAGAGAGCACGCACGCAAGAAAGAGAGAGAGCGCGCGCGTGAGAGAGAGAGAGTGGAATGAGAGAGAGAGAGGTGTGAGAGAGAGAGAGCGGTGCAAGAGAGTTCAAGAGAGAGTGTTTGCGAGAGAGAGCAAGAGCGAGTGCGTACGAGAGAGAGCAAAAGAGAGTGCGTGTGAGAGAGAGTGAGAGTGCATGCGAGAGAGAGCAAGAGTGCGTGCGAGAGCGAGCAAGAGAGAGTGCATGCGAGAGAGAGAGAGCAAAAGAGAGTGCGTGCAAGAGGGAGCAAGAGAGAGTGCGTGTGAGAGATCAAGAGAGAGTGCATGTTAGAGAGAGCAAGAGAGAGTGCATGCGAGAGAGTTCAAGACAGTGAGCGTGCGAGACAGAGCAAGAGAGAGTGCATGCAAGAGAGAGCAAGAGAGAGTGTTTGCGAAAGAGAGCAAGAGAGAATGCAAGCAAGAGAGAGCAAGAGAGAGTGCATGTGAGAGAGTGCAAGAGAGCGTGCATGCAAGATAAAGAGAGACAGAGTGCGTGTGAGATAGAGAGAAACAGAATGCGTGTGAGATAAAGAGAGACAGAGTGTGTGCGAGAGAGAGAGGGAGAGAGAGAAGGAGAGGGAGAGAGAGAGGGGGAGAGAGAGGGAGAGAGAGAGGGTGCGCGAGAGAGATAGAGAGGGAGGGAGAGGGGGCGCACTCACCCAAGAGGGAGATAGAGAGAGAGAGTGCACATGAGAAAGAGAGAGCGCGCACAAGAAAGAGAGAGAGCGCGCACGCGCGAGAAAGAGAGAGAGCGCGCACGCGAGAAAGAGAGAGAGAGCACGCGCGAGAGAGACAGAGTGGCGCGAGAGAGAGAGCGTGCATGCACAAGAGAGAGAGAGGGATAGGGCACGCGCGCATGAGAAAGAGAGAGTGCGCTCACGCGAGAGAGAGAGAAAGTGTGAAAGCATGTGCGAGAGACAGAGAGAGAAAGTGCATGCGAGAGAGAGAGAGTGCGTGCGAGAGAGAGAGTGCATGCGAGAGAGAGAGCATGTGAGAGAGAGATAGTGCGTGCGAGAGAGAGAGAGTGCGTGCAAGGGAGAGCAACAGAGAGTGCGTGCAAGGGAGAGCAAGAGAGAGTGCATGCGAGAGAGAGCAAGAGAGAGTGAGTGCAAGAGAGAGCAAGAGAGAGTGCGTGCGAGAGAGAGCAAGAGTGCGTGTGAGAGAGAGCAAGAGAGAGTGCGTGCAAGATAGATAGAGTGCGTGCGAGAGAGAGAGAGTGCGTGCGAGAGAGAGAGAGTGCGTGTGAGATAGAGAGTGTGCATGCAAGAGAGAGTGCGTGCGAGAGAGAGAAAGAGAGAGTACGTGTGAGAGAGAACAAGAGAGAGTGCGTGCGACAGAGAGCAAGAGAAAGTGTGTGAGAGAGAGAGCGAGAGAGAATGCAACCGAGAGAGAGCAAAAGAGAGTGTGTGCAAGAGAGAGCAAGAGAGAGTGCGTGCGAGAGAGAGCGAGAGAGAATGCGTGCGAGAGAGAGCAAGAGAGAGTGTGTGCGAGATGGAGAGAGACAGAATGCATGCAAGATAGAGAGAGGGAGAGTGCATGCGAGATAGAGAGAGGGAGAATGCATGTGAGAAAGAGAGAGGGAGAGTGCGTGCGAGATAGAGAGAGGGAGAGTACTTGCGAGATAGAGAGGGAGAGAGCGTGCAAGATAGAGAGAAGGAGAGTGCGTGCGAGATAGAGATAGGGAGAATGCATGAGAGATAGAGAGAGGGAGAGTGCGTGCAAGATAGAGAGAAGGAGATTGCGTGCGAGAAAGAGAGAGGGAGAGTGCGTGCAAGATAGAGAGGGAGAGTGCATGCGAGATAGAGAGGGAGAGTACTTGTGAGATAGAGAGGGAGAGAGCATGCGAAATAGAGAGAGGGAGAGTGCACGCGAGATAGAGAGAGGGAGAGTATGTGTGTGATAGAGAGAGAGAGCGCACGTGAGAAACAGAGAGTGAGCGTGCGCGAGAGGGAGAGAGCGGCAAAAGAGAGAGAGAGCGGCGCAAGAGAGAGAGCGTGCATGCGCAAGAGAGAGAGAGATAGAGCACGTGCGCATGAGAAAGAGGGAGTGCGCTTGTACGAGAGAGAGAGAAAGTGTGATAGCATGTGCGAGAGACAGAGAGAGAGAGTCCATGCGATAGAGAGAGAGTGCGTGCGAGAGAGAGAGAGTTCCTGTGAGAGAAAGATAGTGCTTGCGAGAGATAGAGAGTGCATGCAAGGGAGAGCAAGAGAGAGTGCGTGCGAGAGAGAGCAAGAGAGACTGCATGCCAGAGAGAGCAAGAGATAGTGCGTGCGAGAGAGAACAAGAGAGAGTGCGTGCGAGAGAGAGAAAGAGGGAGTACATGCGAGAGAGAGCAAGAGAGAGTGCGTGTGAGAGAGAGCAAGAGAGAGTGCTTGCGAGAGAGAACAAAAGAAAGTGCAAGCGAGAGAGAGCAAGAGAGAGTGCATGCGAGATAGAGAGAGACAGAGTGCATGCCAGATAGAGAGAGACAGAGTGCGTGCGAGATAGAGAGAGACAGAATTCGTGCGAGATAGAGAGAGGGAGAGTGCATGCGAGATTTTGAGATGGAGAGTGCATGCGAGATAGAGAAAGGGAGAGTGCATGCGAGATAGAGAGAGGGAGATTGCATGCGAGCTAGAGAGAGGGAGAGTGCATGCAAGATAGAGAGAGGGAGAGTATGTGCGAGATAGAGACAGTGAGTATGTGCGAGATAGGGAGGGACAGTGCGTGTGAGATAGAGAGGGAGAGTGCGTGCAAGAGAGGGAGAGTGCGTGCGAGAGAGGGAGAGTGCGTGTGCAGAGAGTGAGCGTGCGTGTGAGAGAGAGAGTGCGTGCGAGAGAGAGAGTGCGTGCGAGAGAGAGAGATTGCATGTGAGAGAGAGAGTGCGTGCAAGGGAGAGCAAGAGAGAGTGCGTGAGAGAGCGAGAGAGAGAGAGATCACGCGACAGAGTGAGAGAGAGAGAGAGAAAGAGAGAGAAAGGGTGAGAGTGCATGAGTGAGCAAGAGAGACAGCGCGCGTGAGAGAGCAACAGAAAGAGAGCACGCGAGAGAGTGAGAGTGAGAGAGCACGCAAGAGAGAGAGAGAGCGATAGAGCAAGAGAGTGAGCACGCGAGTGAGCGAGTGAGAGAGAGAGCACACGAGAGAGCGAGAGAGAGCGCGCGAGAGAGCGAGGAGAGAGAGAGAAAGAGAGAGAGGGAGAGAGAGAGGGAGAGAGAGGGAGAGTGAGCGGGAGAGAGAGAGGGAGAGGGAGAGACAGAGGGTGAGAGAGACGGCGCATGCGAGAAATAGGGTGGGAGAGAGGGTGTGCGAGATAGTGCGCGAGAGAGCGAGAGAGAGCACACACGCAAGCGCGAGAGAGACAGAGAGAGAGAGGGAGAGAGGGAGTGCGCGAGCGATAGCGAGGGAGGGAGACAGAGCGCATGCACGTGAGAGAGAGAGATAGAGAGAGAGCGTGTGAGAAAGAGAGAGCATGCGCGAGAGAGAGAGAGAGGGTGCATGTGGGAAAGAGAGAGAGAGAGTGCGTGTGAGAGAGAGAGACAGAGTGCCTGCGAGAGAGAGAGACCGTGTGCGTGCAAGAGAGAGAGACAGATTGTGTGCAAGAGAGAGAGACAGAGTGCGTGGGAGAGAGTGAGACAGAGTGCGTGCGAGAGAGGGAGACAGAGTGCGCGTGGAAGAGAGAGAGAAAGTGTGCGTGCGAGAGAGTGAGAGATAGAGTGCATGCGAGAGAGAGAGTGCGTACGAGAGAGAGATAGAGTGCATGCGAGAGAGAGATAGGTAGAGTGCGTGCGAGAGAGAGAGAGTACGTGCGGGAGAGAGTGCATGAGGGAGAGAGGGAGAGTGCGTGCGGGAGAGAGAGAGTGCGTGAGAAAGAGTGCGTGTGAGAGAGAGAGAGTGCATGCGAGAGAGAGAGAGTGCATGCGAGGGACAGCAAGAGAGAGTGCTTGCGAGGGAGAGCAAGAGAGAATGCATGCGAGAGAGAGCAAGAGAGAGTGCATGCGAGAGAGAGCAAGAGAGAGTGCATGCGAGAGAGAGCAAGAGAAAGTATGTGCGAGAGAGAACAAGAGAGAGTGCATGCGAGATAGAGGGAGACAGAATGCGTGCGAGTTAGAGAGAGCCAGAGTGCATGTGAGATAGAGAGAGACACAAGGTGCGTGCGAGATAGAGAGAGGGAGAGTGCGCGCGAGATCGAGAGAGGGAGAGTACGTGTGAGATAGCGTGGGAGAGTGCGTGTGAGATAGAGAGGGAGAGTGTGTGTTAGATAGAGAGGGAGAGTGGGTGCAAGAGAGGGAGAGTGCGTGCGAGAGAGGGAGAGTGCGTGTGTAGAGAGTGAGAGTGCATGTGAGAGAGAGAGTGCGTGCAAGGGTGAGCAAGAGAGAGCACGCGAGAGAGCGAGAGAGAGAATGCACGCGACAGAGTGAGAGAGAGAGAGAAAGAGAGAGAGAGGGTGAGAGCGCATGAGTGAGCAAGAGAGAGTGCGCGAGAGAGTGACAGAAAGAGAGCACGCGAGAGAGTGAGAGTGAGAGAGCACGCAAGAGAGAGAGCGCGAGAGTGAGCACGTGAGTGAGCGAGAGAGAGAGAGAAAGAGAGAGAGGGAGAGAGAGAGGGAGAGAGAGAGGGAGAGTGAGCGGGAGAGAGAGAGAGGGAGAGGGAGAGACAGAGGGTGAGAGAGACAGCGCGTGCGAGAGATAGAGAGGGTGGGAGAGAGAGTGTGTTAGATAGTGCACGAGAGAGCGAGAGAGAGCACACACGCAAGCGCGAGAGAGACAGAGAGAGAGAGGGAGAGAGAGAGGGAGAGAGGGAGCGCGCGAGTGATAGAGAGGGAGGGAGACAGAGTGCACGCGCGTGAAAGAGAGAGGTAGAGAGAGCGTGTGAGAAAGAGAGAGAGCATGCACGAGAGAGAGAGAGAGGGTGCATGTGGGAAAGAGAGAGAGAGTGTGTGTGCGAGAGAGAGCAAGAGATAGAGTGTGCTCTCGCTCTCTCTTTCTCGCACGTGCTCTCTCTCTCTTTCTCATGCGCGCGGTCTCTCTCTCTCTTTCTCGCATGCATGAGAAAGAGAGAGAGCGCGCACGAGAAAGAGACAGAGAGAGCACGCACGCAAGAAAGAGAGAGAGAGAGCGCGCGCGTGAGAGAGAGAGAGTGGCATGAGAGAGAGAGAGGCGTGAGAGAGTGAGCGGTGCGAGAGAGTTCAAGAGAGAGTGTTTGCGAGAGAGAGCAAGAGAGAATGCATGCGAGAGAGAGCAAGAGAGAGTGTGTGCGAGAGAGAGCAAGAGAGAATGCGTGCGAGAGATAGAAAAAGAGAGTGCATGCGAGAGAGAACAAGAGAGATTGTGTGTGAGAGAGAGCAAGAGAGATTGCGTACGAGGTAGAGGGAGACAGAATGAGTGCAAGATAGAGAGAGGGAGAGTGCGTGTGAGATAGAGAGAGTCAGAGTGCGTGTGAGATAGAGAGAGACAAGGTGCATGCAAGATAGAGAGCGTGAGAGTGCATGCGAGATAGAGAGAGGAAGAGTCCATGCGAGAGAGTTCAAGACAGAGTGCGTGCGAGAGAGAGCAAGGGAGAGTGCGTGCCAGAGAGAGCAAGAGAGAGTGCGAGCGAGAGAGAGCAAGAGATAGTGCGTGCGAGAGAGAGCAAGAGAGAGTGCGTGCGAGAAAGAGATAGAGGGAGTGCGTGTGAGAGAGAGCAAGA